>JAMWET010007692.1:7500-17500 GCA_024036415.1 Prochilodus magdalenae
ATGTTCTCCTTCAGGAAGATAAGGATCACATTAACCATCCTGTGTCTTGAAGTATCAGGCTATAGCACCATCAAAAAGCAAACTCTAACTCTGGCTTTGTTATAAGGTCTACAGCATTTTCACTTAATAAAACTTTTAGTTATCCTCTGTCATATGTCCAGTACAAATCAGGGGTTGATGCCCTAGTTGTCACTAGTTTTGTCTGACCATCTCTCATAAAAAAAGATTTATACAATGTGTTTGCAGACGCTCTTTCCATCTGTTAATGATTAGTGTTTTCTTCTGAGACTCACGTTTGTGGACACCTCTGTATGTGCAGTGGGTGTTGTGTATGTGTGTATGTGTCTTTCTCCTTTTTCCAGGCACTGCAGCACTTGTAAAGCTTGGAGTCCACATCATGTTCCAGTCTATGTGCAGACGCCCTTGCCTGTGTCTATTTAGTTCTATGTCACAACCATGTCACATCTTGGGGACATAAATTGCCAGTGCGTGTGTCTTCTAGCAGCTCTGTGTTTACTAGCATGTTTGCTTTTGGCTGTATAATTGCTATTGTTTTGTGTTTCCTCCTGAGATTGGCCTGCCCCTATATATATATATATATATATATATATATATATATATATATATATATATATATATATATTCAAAATAAAGTGAAAAAGTGTTTGCCCCCTTCATGATTTGTTATTTTTTGCATGTTTGTCACTCTTAAATGTTTCAGATCATCAGACAAATTTAACTATTTGTCAAAGACAACACAAGTAAATATAAAATTCAGTTTTTAAATGGTTTATAAAAGGTTTTTATCATTAAGGGAGAAAAAAAATCCAAACCTACATGCCCCTGCGTGAAAAAGTGTTTGCCCCCCAGTTAAAACATAACTTAACTGTGGTTTATCACACCTGAGTTCAATTTCTCTAGCCACACCCAGGCCTGGTGAACCTTCCCAGGAGCGGCTCAAACGACTCATCCAAGAGGTCACACAAGACCCCACAACAACATCCAGAGAACTGCAGGCCTCACTTGCCTCAGTTAAGGTCAGTATTCATGACTCCACCATAAGAAAGAGACTGGGCAAAAATGGCCTGCATGGCAGAGTGCCAAGACGAAAACCACTGCTGAGCAAAAAGAACATTAAGGCTCGCCTCAGTTTCACCAGTAAACATCCTGATGATCCCCAAGACTTTGGGGAAAACACTCTGTGGACTGACGAGACGGTGAGAAGGTGTGTGTCCCATTACATCTGGCGTAAAAGTAACACCGCCTTTCAGAAAAAGAACATCATACCTACAGTAAAATACAGTGGTGGTAGGGTGATGATCTGGGGCTGTTTTGCTGCTTCAGGACCTGGAAGACTTGCTGTGATAAATGGAACCATGAATTCCGCTGTCTTCCAAAAGACCATGAAGGAGAATGTCCAGCCATCTGTTCAGCACCAGCAAGTCCACCTCTGAATGGCTGAAGAAAAACAAGTGAAGACTTTGGGGTGGCCTAGTCAAATTCCTGACCTGAATCCTACTGAGACACTGTGGCATGACCTTAAAAAGGCGGTTCATGCTCGAACACCCTCCAATGTGGCTGAATTACAACAATTTTACAAAGATGAGTGGGCCAGAATTCCTCCACAGCACTGTGAAAGACTCATTAAAAGGACCGCAAACACTTGATTGCAGTTGTTGCTGCTAAGAGTGGCCCAACCAGTTATTAGGTTTTAGGGGCAAACATTTTTTCACACAAGGCCATGTAGGTTTGGATTTTTTTCCTTCCTTAATAATAAAAACCGTCATTTAAAAACTGTATTTTATGTTTACTTGTGTTGTCTTTAAACTAAAAACAAATTTAAACTAATATTTAAATTTGTTTGATGATCTGAAACATTTAAGAGACAAACATGCAAAAAAATAAGAAATCATGAAGGGGCAAACACTTTTTCACACCACTATATAGTCAACCAGCAACTGTGCTGGTTGGCTAGTGTAAGATTAGCTAGCGTTAAGTTAATGTTAGGTTTTGAAAAGAGCAGGAAGGAGAATACAGTCACTAACACTCGACAGCCTCCACACTTAACTCCTGCTCCATGACCGCTCTGACCTACAGTCACTAACACTCTGCAGCCTCCACACTTAACACCTGCTCCATGACCGCTCTGACCTACAGTCACTAACACTCTGCAGCCTCCACACTTAACACCTGCTTCATGACCGCTCTGACCTACGGTCACTGACACTCGACAGCCTCCACACTTAACACCTGCTCCATGACCGCTCTGACCTACAGTTTCTGCTGTAACCCTACAGAACTGCTGCTGCTGCTGCTGCTGTTTAATCTGAAAGGGGAGTTTGGTAAATTGCATTTCTAAGTCGTGGCACAGTCTTTACATTTCTTTAGAGGTCCCGGTCTTTCCTTCCTCCCAGTACATTTGCTAACTAAAGCCCAAATCGCCGAATATAGTAAGGGTCTGTCTTTAAAGTGCAGGGACTGTTTAAAACATACAAGACTTGAGGAGCCTGTTGATGTTATTTATAAAGACTTAAACGCACTGAAATACACAGATTATGTGAAAGAGACAATGTAAAACCAAAACCTGAGACACAACACATAAACCTGCTGAATAAAATCCCTTGTAATTTAGTAAAACACATCCTTTAAACATACTGCAACCTTTAGTTTGATAAGATATACCATTTTCTATTTTTATATTTAATTAACTACTACTGTGAGAAAACAAGATGACAGAGATCTAAAATCAATTACAGTGTACAAACACCTGATGAGCATATTACAACCGTTATATCGGTAAAATAGAACTTAAGTTCATTAAAAAATAGAAATTTTAGTTAATTCTTAAACAGAATTAAATGAATACTGTGAGACATCCATGTGATGCATTGTAATGTACAGAAACCCATCTGATAAACATTCTACAACCTTTAGTTTGGTAAGAGAAGCTTTGGTTGAATTGTAGTTATTTTTAAGTATTATGCTTGAATAATTTACTCCTGGATCTGACTGTGGTAATACCACTTCCTTCAATAATCAATAGCAAACCAAACTAAATATCTGTATTTGAAATAAGACCAGCTTCTCCAAAATCCCCTCTAACTATGTTCCAATCATTAACAGCTGACGGTGGAGCACTTGATTCTAATTTTAGCCATTTAATTAATGTGGGGATGTCCTAATCCTTTCCTCACAAGAAAACTGTATTTCTGTTAAATGCATTTTACAACTTATTTTTAAAATAGTTTCATGTGTTAGTTATGTTGCCTCAGTCTCTCTGTATTGTTTATATGAAGATTAGATCTCCAGATGTTTACACATGTTTAAAATTAAAGGTGTTCATTTGGTAATGTAATTGTTTCACATGTTTTGGGTCTGTTTTTTGTGCACTGTAACAGGAATATACTGAAGTAGTGTCGTATGAGAAATACCTTCAACTTTTGAGTTAAAAGGTCAAGAAGAATTGAAACAGTGTCAGTTGATGCTGAAAATATAATTCAGCTCTTTATGGTTGCTGTCTTTAACTGATTTATCTGTGGAAACTGGAGTTAGAGACTTTAAGGTTAAGACTTGAGACTCACTTGTGACTTGCACACACACCCACCACATCTTACATACCTGTAAACCTTACATTGCACGGAATGGCATATCTAAATTGAAGTGCTGAGCGCAGCGGTCTGGATGTAAAGGCAGATTAAGTTAAGGCTTATAAAAGTGGAATACAAGAAAAAACACCAGTCAGAAACAGAACAGAGGATGGAGTGTTGTGTGAAACTCTTACTATGTAAAATCAGGAAGAATGAAAATGTTTTGAGAAAAGATATGTTTTTAATTTCAACACTAAATGACCTGCCACCCTTTCATGAAAGCCTGAACCTAGGAACAGCCAGGAGACCAGAGTCAGAGGTCCTTAGCTTGTGAGATGGAGCATAAGGATGTAAGAGGGCTGACAGGTAGGCGGGTGCTAGTCCATGCAAGGCTTTAAAAGGGAGTAGCAGGATTTTATAGCATATATGTTCCGCAATCAGTAGCCTGTGTAGCTGAAGAAGGATAGCAGCAGCTAACTCCAGAAAAAGCGTGGTATTTTATACCTACTTGGGGCAGCAAGAAGTCAGATGAGCCTTCGCCATCTTCATCAGCTTTCCCCTGCAGTTTCCCACCATGACTTCCAAACATCTACTATGTGTTTGAATGAGAACAAGGTGCATTAAAATCAGCAGGAATGCAATGCTCTAACTGAAATGCTTTAGGTAAAAATGAATTTACTGTTCTTTAAAGATGTAAATATTTAGATAGCAGCATAAGAAAGAAAGAAACCATGAACATGCAGTAATCGTGGTGGTTTTTGTTTCAGGACTGCTGTTACAATTTCTATATTTCTGTCCCATCTTGCAGTGTCTGAACTGAGGATGGTTCTGCTGGGGAAGAACAGCTCAGAGATCAGCAGAGTGGGAAACTTCATCCTGGGCAGAGAGGTGTTTGATACTGAAGCTCCTCCTCCTTTAGCAGAGTGGCACAATGAGAGAGCCAGAGGAAAGGTGGAGAGGAGCTACATCACCCTCATCAACACTCCTCACCTGTTTGATCCCGGACTCTCACTGGATCAGCTCAGGGTGCAGGTTACAGAGAGCATGTCTCTGTGTGCTCCTGGACCTCATGTTCTAGTTCTGGTTCTACAGCCAGATGACTTTAATGAGGAGGACAGAGACAGACTGAACAGCATCTTCTCCTCTCTGCCTGAGGAGCCTCATAAGCACACCCTGATACTCACAACACACACGCTGCAGTCCGGCTCCAGAGCAGATCCAGTTCAGGAGAACATCATCAAGCAGATCATCACAGAATGCAGAAACAGGCACTTTGAGTTCAGCACTGAACCCAGCCGCTCTGCTCTCATAGAGGTCATGGAGAACATGGTTAAAGAGAATGGAGGTCACCATGAATGGAGGGGATTCCTCAGTGCTCCACCTGCAGCAGGGCAGCAACAACAGGGACAGTTACCAGTTTACAGAGAGTCTGAAGGAGGAGTGAAGGAGGAAATACAAACTGAGAAATGTAGGTACAGTTTTCTACATTTATATTAGACATTAATTATGATAGTTTTTTTCTTGTTCATTTGTAGTTCTATATAAGAAGCAAAACAAAGATATCAGAATTTTACATTTTTCATTTTTCACTGTCTTTAATATTCAGAATGTCTAGCTTATCATTTTTGTCCATCATATTATAGTTTCATATATATCAAAGGGATTTAGCAGTTTGATGCAGGGATTAATTCAGGGCAGCAAAGGCTCTGATGGTGAGTAATATTCAGTTTTAGTTTAAATGAAATACTGCTTAGAACTATAGATGACCACTGCTCTGTATTTACATGAAACAAATCAAGTTAAAACGCATGAATTATTTTGAGACGCACAACACAGTTCACATTTTCTAATCTGAGGTTTCTCTTCCTTCAATCCCCAAAATCAACTCATTCTACCACACACTTCATACGCTCCCCAAAATCAACTCATTCTACCACACACTTCATACGCTCCCCAAAATCAACTCATTCTACCACACACTTCATACACTCCCCAAAATCAACTCATTCTACCACACACACTTCATACTTCTCGCTCAGAAAAAAAAAAAAAACCAAAATCAACTCATTCTACCACACACTTCATACACTCCCCAAAATCAACTCATTCTACCACACACTTCATACACTCCCCAAAATCAACTCATTCTACCACACACTTAATACACTCCCCAACATCAAATAATTCTACCACACACTTCATACACTCCTCCACTTCAACTCATTCTACCACACACTTCATATACTCCCCAGCACCAACTCATTCTACCACACTTCATACACTCCCCAACAACAACTCATTCTACCCCCACACTTCGTACACCCCCCAACACCAACTCATTCTACCACACACTTCATACACTCGTCAACGTCAACTCATTCTAGCACAATTTATGAGCACCCCAAGATTAACTCATTCTACCACACACTTCATACATTCCCCAACATGAACTCATTCTACCACACACTTCATAAGCTCCTCAACATCAACTCATTCTACCTCAACATTTTATAGGCTCCCCAACATCAACTCATTCTACCACACACTTCAGAGAAATATAATGTTAGTATATATATGTTATATCTATAATGTTATGTTAGTGTTGTAAATTGTAAGAGCTTTGGTGTGTTTAAGTAGTCCTGATACAATACGTCATTAACTGTATATTTTATACTTCTTTTTCTAGTGTCTGAACTGAGGATGGTTCTGCTGGGGATGAACACCTCAGCTATCAGTAGAGTGGGAAACTTCATCCTGAGCAGGGAGGCATTTGATACTGAAGCTCCTCCTCCTTCCGTACAACAGCACAGTGAGAGAGCCAGAGGAAAGGTGGAGAGGAGCTACATCACCCTCATCAGCACTCCTCACCTGTTTGATCCTCACCTCTCAGTGACTCAGCTGAATAAAAGAGTGAAGGAGAGCATGTCTCTGTGTGCTCCTGGACCTCATATCATAGTCCTGATCCTACAGCCAGACGACTTCACTGAGACAGACAGACACAGACTGAATCACATCCTGAATCCTCCGCTCTCTGTCTGAGGACGTCCACAAATACACCCTGACTATAACAACACACATGCTGCAGTCCGGCTCCAGAGCAGATCCGTCTACAGAGACAGTCTCTCAGAAGATCACAAGAGAATACAGCAAAGGGCATTTTGAGTTTAACAGTGAATGCAGTCGTTCTGCTCTTGTGAAGATGATGGAGAAGATGGTGGTGGAGAATGGATGGAGTCACCCTCAGTGGGAGGAATATGAGGAGGAACAAGCAGAAAGAGAGCTGCACCAGCCTGAACAAACACCAACAAAGAGCGAGCCTAAACAATTAGTGAGGAAGACCACTCAACTAAAGGAAGGATTAGAAGCCAAGGAACAATGTAGGTGTATTTTAATGAATTTTCATTTTTACATTTTTGTAAGTCACTGTTTGTTAAAGTAAGAATGCCAGTCAGCCGACTACAGCGGTTCTGATTACTCATGTAAACTTTCCATTAAGAGTAGGGCCGTCTAGCGGTTCCAGAGATTTACTCCTGGTGGTAAATTCTCAGATGACAAATAATACCCAGGCATTTTCTCAAATCTATAATATTAGCACAGAATCTATTTATGGAACATCTACTGAACATGGTAAATAAATTCCCACCTGTTAAACCTTCCTACCTGTTTTACTGTGTAATGGAAGAATCTCCATCTCCGAATGTGATCCACAGAGCCAGTGTGTGTTTCTCTTTCAGTGTCTGAGAGGCTGAACCTGGTTCTGTTGGGGTGTGTATGGAGCAGTGAAGTCCTCCATATCAGATCTCATACTGGGTCAGAGAGAGCCCAGTCCTTGGGTCCTGGGTCCAAGCTCAGTGTGTGTGAGGAGGGCAGGGAGCAGTGTGTGTGGACGTCTGGTCACTCTGATGGAGATGCCAGCTCTCTACAAGACTCAGCTCTCAGAGGAGGAGGTGATGCAGGAGAGTCTCCGCTGTGTCTCTCTCTGTGATCCTGGAGTTCATGCTTTCCTCCTCGTCGTTCCTGAGGGACGCCTCACTGATGAAGATAAAGGAGAAATGGAGAAAGTCCAAAAGATCTTTGGATCCAGAGTCAACAACCACAGCCTAGTCATCATTTCTGCAGATACTCAGCAAGATGGAACGTCAGAGTTAGACGAAGCAACAAGGACTCTTATAGAAACTTCCAGAGGAGGATATTATCTCTTTAGCCTGGATTCAGATGTGTCTGGGTTAATAGAGAGAGTTCAGCAGCTTCTGTTGGAGAATCATGGAGGTCTTTACACACCACTCACGTACCTGGATTCACAGGTTGAAGCTCAACTGGGGAGATATAAAAATCAGGAAACAGAAATGAAGAGGACTATTCAGACCCTAGAGAGGAAGCTCCACAGTCCTTCAGAAGGTAACAGCTCCTTACCTGCTGTACTCTGAGACTGATCTACAGTCCAGATACATTTCAGCAGCAGCATCTGTCTGTCAGCTGTGTCACTCTTCTTGTATTTTAATAATCTCTAATTTTCCTTTCATCATTTTCACCTCTCACACGTAGGAAGAAGACAGGAGGTCCTCAGGATCGTTCTGCTGGGGAGGACGGGAACAGGGAAGAGTGCTACAGGAAACACCATCTTAGGAAAAACACAAGTATTCAGACAGCATCTTTCCCCCAAGTCAGTTACCACTGTGTGTCAGAAAGAAAGAGCTGAGGTCAGTGGAAGGCAGATCACCGTAATCGACACTCCAGGACTGTTTGATACTCGAGTCAGTAACGTGGACACCCAGAAGGAAATCACTAGGTGCATCTACATGGCAGCTCCAGGTCCACATGTGTTCCTGCTGGTGCTGAAAAGTGGGACAGAAAATTTTTCAGAGGAAAGAAAAACAAGGGCTGTGAAAATAAATCCAGGACATTTTCACTTGTGAAAGAGTCTGTAGCGTACACCATGGGTGCTGTTCACTGGAGGAGATCAATTCTTGAAGCTATGGCCATCGAGGAGTATCTAGGAGATACCTGGATCTGAAATGAGGCAGCCTCCTTGAACAGTGTGCAGTAACAGATACCACGTCTTCAACAACAAGGAGAACCAGAGACCCAACCAGGTCACTGCTCTACTGGAGAAGATCGACTCCATGGTGGCAGGGAACGGGGGGAGCTGCTACACTAGTGAGATGTTCCAGCAGGTAGAGAAGGAAGAACAAGAGAGAAGACTGAAGGAGAGAGTGGATCAGATAGAGAGAGAGAAAGAGGAAATAATAGCCAAGTACAAAGCAGAGAACGAGAGAGTAAGAAAAGCTCTCCAGGAGGAAATACAAAACAGAGACAATGAGAGAAAGAGGAGAGAGGAGGAGTTTAATGAGAGAGAACAGAGACTCAAAAGAGAAATGGAGGAAAAGGAGGAGCAGTACAGACGTGCTGGGGTTCAAAGAGCTGAGGAGTATGAACAGATGAGAACGAGTGATGACAAAAGAATAGCAGAGAGAGAGAGAGCAGTGTTCTCTCAGATGGAGAGACAGAGAGAGGAATTCGAGAGACAGAGACAGGAAGATAAAATACAGAGAGAACAGGAGGAAGAGAAAAGGAGAGAGAGAGAGGAGCAGGAGAGGAGAGAAATGGAGGAAAAGAGAAGGAAGCAGAGAGAAGAATTAGAGAGTAAGATAGAGGAGCTGAAGAGGAAAGTACAGAATGATGAAAGGAGCAGAGCGGAGGAAGAGAAAAGGAGGGAGAGAGAGGAGCAGGAGAGGAGAGAACTGGAGGAGAGACACAGAAAAGAAAGAGAAGAATTAGAGAGTAAGATAGAGGAGCTGAAGGAGAAAGTACAGAATGATGAAAGGAGGAGAGCGGAGGAGGAGAAAAGACGAAGTGATCTGGAGGAGAGGATAAAGCTTTCAGAGGAGAAACACGTGAAGGAGCTTGAAGAACTAAAGCATCTACAGAAAGAGCTGCAGATCAGAGTCCAGGAGGAGGTACGAGCTAAAGAACAGCTCCTAGAAGAACATCAGGAGGAGAGAGAGAAAACCAGGAGAAGAACTGAGGAGGAGAGACTGGAACAGGAGAAGGAGAGGAGAAGAACTGAGGAGCAATTGAGAGAGAGTCAGAATCAACTGACAATCAAATTTGAAGCAGAAATAGACAGAATAAAGAAAACAACTCAGGAGGAAATACAAAATGAGAGAAAGAGGAGAGAGGAGGAGTTTAATGAGAGAGAACAGAGACTCAAAAGAGAAATGGAGGAAAAGGAGGAGCAGTACAGATGTGCTGGGGTTCAAAGAGCTGAGGAGTATGAACAGATGAGAAAGAGTGATGGGAAAAGAATAGTAGAGAGAGAGAGCGCAGTGTTCTCTCAGATGGAGAGACAGAGAGCAGAATTCGAGAGACAGAGAGAGGAAGATCAAATACAGAGAGAACAGGAGGAAGAGAAA
>JAMWET010007692.1:22500-25000 GCA_024036415.1 Prochilodus magdalenae
TGGATGCGGCCCTGTCTTTTGAGGAGGTCACGGAGGCGGTGTTTCAGTTGAACTCTGGTCGGGCCCCAGGAATCGATGGACTGCCTGTGGACTTTTTCAAGGCTTTCTGGGGAGTGATCGGAGAGGACTTGTTTAACGTTTTGCAGGCGAGTCTTCACGGACAAATGCTCCCAACGAGCTGTAAGCGGGCTGTCCTCTCTCTCCTGCCAAAAAAGGGGGACCTCTGCCTATTGAAGAACTGGAGGCCGGTGTCTCTTCTCTGTGTCGATTATAAAATCCTGTCTCGATGTCTTGCTAACAGACTTAAAGGTGCTCTGGACACACTCATACATATAGACCAATCCTACTGTGTGCCTAAAAGGTCCATCTACGACAACTTGTTCCTGATTAGGGACATGATGGACTTTGCAGGTCTCTCTGGTACAGAGTTTGGTCTACTCTCACTGGATCAGGAAAAAGCATTTGATCGTGTGGACCATGAGTACCTGTTTAGCACAATGAGGCATTTTGGTTTTGGAGAAGTTTTTATGTCATGGGTCAGGCTATTGTACACCGATGCCTCCTGTTTAATCAAAGTGGGTGGAGGCTTAAGTCTCCCGGTTCCAGTTAGACGGGGCATAAGGCAAGGCTGTCCACTCTCTGGTCAGCTCTATGCTATTGCTGTGGAACCCCTTCTTTCTTTGTTTGTAAGGACAAGGTTGGTGGGTCTGCAGTTTTGCAGGGAGTTCCGTCAGACTTTCCGCCTATGCTGATGATGTCACGGTGGTGATCCGTAATAGTGAGGATGTCGATGCTCTGAAAGCATCTTTATCGATTTATGAAAGAGCATCTTCTGCTAGGCTAAATTGGGAAAAGACCAAGAGTGTGTGGTGTGGACCCAGAGCCGGAGGGCGTCCCCTGCCTCCTCTTCCTGGTGCCGTAGAGTGGGACAGGAAGGGGTTTAAAGTGTTGGGAGTTTGGTTGGGAACAGAGGACGTTGAGATTAAGAATTGGGAGGGTTTAGTGGAGAAAGTTCGTGCCCGATTGTCTAAGTGATCATGGCTGCTCCCCCAGTTATCGTATAGGGGTCGAGTTCTGATAGCTAACAACCTCATAGCGTCAGCCCTGTGGCATAAATTCACAGTGCTCAATCCACCCGGGGGACTGCTCAAGGACATTCAGAAAGCACTGGTGGACTTTTTCTGGAGTGGACAGCACTGGTTGAGGGCGGCAGTGCTGTATCTTCCTGTGCAGGAGGGCGGACAGGGACTGATTGACATCCGCTCCAGGGTCGCTGTTCTGCGCCTGCAGGCAGCGCAGCGTTTTCTTTATTGTGGGCATCATCCCTGGATAGATGTGGCCTGTGCTCTCCTTCGTGCCGCGGGGCGTATGGGCCTGGATAGGCACCTGTTCTATATTTCGCTGGACTCTGTGGACCTGGGAGGCCTGACACCGTTCTACTCTGCGGTTTTGCAGGCATGGCAGCTCTTGTCCTTTTCAAGGAAAGAGCCGACGCCTGCCTACTGGGTGTTTGAAGAGCCTCTGTTTTTTAACCCCGCCCTTCCCACAGTGTCCCAGGTTTCAAGGTTTCTGGCACACTACTGGGGTCAGCCTCCTCGAGGCCGGGGTCAGTCAAAAAGGTCCTGCCATTTGAGGAGAGGTTTTGACTGGGTGACCGCGGAGCAGCTGGCGAATCTGGCCGGCCTCAGGTCAGTACGCCTGGCCTCCCAGGTGTTGGATCACGTAAGATCTGGTCTTTCAGCCTCTGCTCTGGACTTCTTGGAAGCGACGCCTGTGGAGGAGCATCACAGTGGATTGGCCGCCTCTCCAGAGCTGGTGGTCACAGTAGAACGGGACGGCTGGGAGGAGGGACGAGGGAAGCTCCTCTCACTGGAGATCCCGATTCTCGGGGGCTTCAGTGGGCTTTCGAAGCGGGCACTGTATTGTGTCTGCACGAAGACTCTGAATTTCCAGGCTCTGAAGGACTTACATGTTACAAAATGGGCTGAGGTTTTGGGGTCAGGCTCTTCCCCGAAAGGTAGCTGGCGGTCCCTGTACAAAAGACCCATCGAAAAGAGAATGGGGGATCTCCAGTGGAGACTTGTGCACGGGATTTTAGCTACAAACAGACATGTGGCACGACTTGATCCGTTGGTTGGGGAGGGTTGTCCTTTTTGCGGGGTCACTGAGACGGTTTTCCATCTGTTCCTTCAGTGTCCCCGTTTGTGTCTGCTACTGCGGGCGGTGCAGAACTGGGGAATAATGGTTCCTTTGAGCCCAGCATGTTTATTTACGGGCCCAAGTACTCTGTTCCCAAGAGAGAGAGGGTAGTTCTTCTGAACTTTTTGTTTGCTACTGCAAAACTGGCGATCTGGTGCAGTAGGAAGAACAAGGTTAGGGGACGTGGGGGGACGGATCCTTTGCTGATGGCGAGGGGTTTTGTCCTCCGGTTGGAATATGCTTTTTACAAACTTACTGATGATGTGGATTCTTTTTTTGCTGTGTGGGGGTTTGGGAGTTT
>JAMWET010007693.1:0-200217 GCA_024036415.1 Prochilodus magdalenae
ATCACGCATTTAGCTGATAACATCTGTTTTTTTACCGCTTTAAATTTACATTTCCCCATAAATGGTACACATATACCCGAACTTCTCTCCCTCTCATCTGTCTCCTCTATGAGCGGATCATTGCTGTTGGACAAACACTTGAGGGGCTACCAGGGCAGAGGAATCCCTCTACAGGACTTCTTCAGGACTACACACATTCAATTCAACAAGGTTAACATTATCTACCTCTTAATCCGTAATCCTCCTAATCAGTCTTCCGTCGTGTCTCTCACTTTTCTTTTCTCTCTTTTCTTTCCTCTTCTTTGTTTTAAGCACGGAATGACATTTCTCCGGGAGTGATCACATCAGAGCCCTCCAGAGCGGTTAGAGGCACCTTGAGCATCTGGCTCCACTGTGTGGGTCTCCTGCCCCTGTTTTCATCGGCCTGGCATGGACCATAGCCTTTACTTACTGACCAGTGTCTGGTCTCTGATCATATTCTTTCTATGGGTCGGCTCCATCTTGCAGTTACTCCCTACTGGGCTAATTCAGACTGGATCCAATAGATGTTTTCTTCTAACTGTTAGTTCTTGTCTATTCTCGTCTCATCCGGGTTTGACCTGAGGAGGTTGGGTTCCGCCCTGAGCCTGGTCCCTCTCGAGGTTTCTTCCATACCTCACGGGAGTTTTTCCTCACCACTGGTTGCCTCTGGCTTGCCTCATGGAGGGCTTGGACCCGGTTTTCCCCACCCCCCCTACCCTCAATGTCTGTACATTAATCTTCGTGTTTTTCTTCTTTTCTTTTTCTTTTATATAACAAATTGGGGGGGGATTATCTGTGAAGCTGGCTTTGAAAAAAAGCGCTATACCAATAAACATTGATTGATTGATTGATTCTTTCACTAATGGTGTGTAGGAGCAGTCTGCATGCCTAGATGTTGGTTGTATACACCTGTGGGCCATGGAAGTGATTACACTTAAATTCAATTATCTGGAGGGTGAGTGAATGCTTTTGGCAGTATAGTGTATATATAAAAGCAAACCAGGAGTTAAACATTTGGAGTCAGTTTTCCACTGCTGGAGACGCTCCTGATGAAGTGGTTGCTGAAGGGAGTGAAAGGGGAGGAGGAGGGACTGTACATTTTCTTATGATTTTATTACCTTCTTATTGTTTGGCAATGTGAATTTTGACAGGTTGCTCCATCCTACAGATTGCTCCTTTAATAATTACATGAAAGACGTGTATCAGACAGCAGTTTTACAATCAGCATATATAATTTAGTATGTATATATTTTAATATGTAATTTAGACTGCAATTTAACTTTTCTAACTCCATTTTTCTAAAAGACGTTGAAGGTACAGCTGCACATCACTCTCGCTAAGCCCCCAGAAATGCCACATTTGCGATTAATCCAGCTCTTCAAGGGTTATTAAGGGTTTGACCTCATTGTACAGTGGTGGTTTTACAGTGGAGTACTGAGGCTAACTACAAGTATGGATCAAGAGTGTTTGGAATGAGAGGAAGTTATGGAAGATGTGATTTTCCCATGAACCAAAAAAACAAAATGTGATAATGTATGATTCATTTATTAACTATGTACAATTATAATACAAGTGAAAAATCAGGAGTGCTGAGGAGGGGTCAGCGGTTGAGGCCTTGTCCATACACAGGGCCCAGGACAGGTCTGAAGCTAGCCATCTGTTGAAAAGATATTCATGGCAGTAAGTAAGACACAGATGCCCACAAGTAACAATCTACACACCACAGAAGATTACATCTCGTAAGGGTTATGACCTTTTCACTGTTGTTAGCCCGATACTCTTTGTTGTGCACCCTGTGTGTCAGTAGAGTTGCAGGAAAGGCAATATGAGAGAAGACTGGAGCAGGTTTAGTGTCCTGTGAAATACGGGGAGGATAGGCCTTCTGCAGGAAGCCTAACTTATCTGCACACTCGGATGCTCTTAGAATCCTGTCACAGAGAGGAGAGATTAAGACCTTGAGTACTGTAGAAGATACATTACAGTTTAGAAGATACAATGATCTGTCATCACTGCTGGAACAAAACCCTGTATCTCCAAAGTAGTGATGCTTTATGACCATTTCTATCTCTGACCATTATTATTCTACACAAGATAAAGGCAGAAATACATGAATAATAAGTTATATGGAGAAGATTACACTACTACAACCTAAACACTATATACTGTACATATACTTGTAGATGTAGAGTTCCAGGAGGAGAACTGATGACCACTGCTTTAGATTATATCATGTTTTACATTATTGAAAACATACTGACTACTTTTGAATGGCGATTCCCAACATTTGAAGAGTGTATGAGGGGACAGCAATGGGAAGCACATCCTACCAGTGTGGAATCTGAGCTTTATGAAATCTAACTTGGGGGATTATCAGCAAGTTAACAGTGATGGATTAACAGCACCTCACTGAGTGGAAGTGATTGTGCAGGCTATGTGAGAAATTACCTGGGTAAGCTGAGTTTGTTGGGGAAACGAGGCTCTCTGTGCATAATCCTATCCTTCTGGGCATCAAAGTGGTGTGAGTAGGTGGAGATGTTCTCCTGGGGCATCGCACCTTCAAGAACAACCACAAGTCATCATCACAACATGTACCATAATCTCCAATCAGTCACTACAGTGAGCTTCATCATAAAAAGCTGCTCCGCTGAACAATGTACTGTTTCCCTAGTGAACACACTTGATGGAGCTCATCAGTTAATTATCGAGCCCTGTGTGTTGAAGCCAATGTGTTAGAGCGAGGTACTTTAAAATGTGGCTATATCTAATGAGAGCTTAATAGAGTTCATTCTGATCTTTAGACTGCTTTACAGGACCAAAGTGCTCTCTGGACTGCAGTTTCATGGTCTTGAACATCCAGATGGAGAGAAGTACAGTGGAACAGTAGTTCTGTTGATGCAGTGTTAGCCTTTTACTTCAGGTCAGTTTTGACTTTACACTTACCTTGACAGCTGAAAAGGCGAGGAAACCTGCTAGTGTCTGCCACGGTTTCCTTGACAACCTGTATGGTCTCCTTGACGCTTATGTCTTCTTTTCCGGCTTTCCTGCTGCCAGGGGGGCTAGAGGTGAAGCTTAGGACCACAGCAGGTGTGGTCAGTGAGGCAGCCTTAGTGCGGTAGAGAGCACGGGAGGAAGAGTCCTTCACACTGTGAACTGCCTGACGGACTGAAGTGGAGAGTGATGGCAGTTTGTTGTGTCCAGAAGGTCCAGAGAGGACATCCTGAGATGGACGGCGTGTGGAGGGCCTTTTCAGAGCGGGCAAAGTGCATGGGTCAGGTCCAGCCTCTTTAGTACTGGGGTCCTTGTTATGCTCTAGAACAGAGACTACCATGGACAGACCTCTCTGTAAGGAAAGAGAGAATTCTCATCAGTAGCGTTAACATTAGCTTCACTACCATGTGGATTAAAGATGATTACTTGATTCATGATATTTCAGCAGGTCAGCTGACCTTTCACTATGAGCCATATCATGTGCAGCTCAAAAGTTCAGAATATGAGCAAGAGCTCAGAAGAGTAATGGACTGTAATACAATGAAAGAGTAACTGCGTCTATCTAGTTTCCCCCTCTAGTGGTTGTACTGTGCCATTGCAACATTACTATGTTAAATGCCAACTGTAACATCATAACATGGTATGAACCCAAAAGCCAAGTTGTCACTATGTAGAGTTGGTACTAGCAGGTCGGCTGTAACTTTCTGACATTGTTACCTGAATAAACACTAATAAACTAATAAAGCTCACAATCTAAATATGGGGCTTATGGTGTTTATTGAACATCTCTGCACCAACAGGAACATGATTTCTTGACATTATGTTGGCAGATTTGTCATATGTTAACCATGTAGGAATAGGAATACCCCACTCATTAATCTCCCTTTTGTTCTGGTTATTTATTAAAGAGCACATCGAGTACAAAAGAAAAGGGGATGTGAAGTATCTTTTTTAATGCCTCTATCAGCCATGACTGGGAAAAGACATATCCTCAACCTCACCCAGCCCATGACCACAAGTCCAAGACCATGTTACATGTACATATTGCCTATTTTTCAGTTTTATTAAAGATTTATAAGACTGCAGGTTTACCTGTCCAATAGTAGATGACCTGTGGACATTGTAGTTCATCTTTTTGCCACGTATGCTCAGCATCTCTCCAAGCTGAAAGCACAATGACACCAATTTGTCAACCAACAATTGCTAAGGTGGACAGTCACTCTCTTTATTATTATTTTCTCTTTACCCAAGTGAAACTCGCTGAAACACAATGTGAAGTTTTCACAGTGGTGGTAAAAGGACAACTAAAGAGGTTAATGTCTCTAAAAGCTCCTTTATAAAAATAGTTAGTACTTTAAATGTTCATGAATAACCCACCTGAAGTCTAAAACATTATTTTACAGTAGATCTGTGATAAAAACGTTTTGGTCTAAGTACTGGATATTCGGTTAAATGAGAATTCCTGCTTTATGGTTTAAATGTACTGCTGACTTGCTTTTCTTTTCCCAAACCATATAAACATTTCATAAATGTTATGCAGATTTACGAAATTACGAAAAAACGAGCAAGATGGAGAGCTTTAACTGGGTTTCCGTTTGTCTTTACAACGTCGTTTGGACGTGCAGCTCAGACACACCGGGCAGGATATGAATTTACCGTTCCACCTTAAATGGTACCAGAATGTCGCACCATTTAAGGTGGAACGGGAATTTCAAAAGCCAACTTCAACTTCAAGCCATTTTTCAAACGAGCTTTGGGCTTAGTGTGTCTAAAGCAGCTACACCATGATCGGACCGTCTGTAGGACCCTTTGTTTCCAGTCACCGATCACCCGTGTCCACTGAGGAGAACCACTGTGTTAGCTGGCCGTGTGTGCGGAGCGTGGTGTGGTGGGTTTACTGTTTGGTGTAAGTGAACGGCCGCCGTGTATACACTGTACGCTAACCTATACGGTCACGTGACCTAACGGCATGAAACGTCATCAGTGGATAAACCATTTACCGTAAGCCTTTTCGCTTTATAACTTTAGCGATATGAACTTTTCCACCTCGTCAAAGCGTTAAAAACATATTTTTGTTAAATCTGGGTAGTTTATCGAGTCTCAGGCTTCAAATTCGGGATTTCTAGCGCATTTTTAAAAGCCGTTAAAAGCCGGTAAACGGAAAACCCACGCTGAACGTTACACGAACAGGTGCTTCACTCGATCACGTGAACTGTAGGCAATACTGTACCCTGTGGTTCAAGCTGGAGTTCATGTTTGTAGTTAATCAGTTAAAAGATAAAACGATCTGTGTCGGTGTTGGTGGTGTTTCAGTTTGCAGTGAGAATGTCTCGGTTCCGGATCGTTCTGGAATTATCTCCAGAGTAACCACAGTGATGTCACAGACCCAGTTCATGTGTATTTGGCCTCATTCAGTAGAGTTTACATAATGTCCCTTTACCATTCACTCCCAGTCCATATATGGAAACTATGCTGGAAAACACCCTGTTTATCATATATTGTTTCTGTAAGGTCAAAGGATCCAACTCATTTACATATAACCACCTATTTATCCTACAGCAATTTGTAGCTCCTCCCACTCATATTGAAGTGCTAAGCAGTGTTTAAGATCTGAGTGCTTTTCTAAATAAGGCTCAGTACAGCATAGCCCAATCAGAACGTCACAACATCATGAAACATTTGTGGTCCATAAAAACCATACAAAAGTGTTAAAGTCAACTTCAGGCGCTAAAGCTGGTTCATCAGTTGCTCTCTCTGCTTTTTTTCACATCGTATTAAGCTTTCACGATTCAGACAGATTTTGAACAACAGGCACGTTCATCCACTGGGACACATATTAAAGGAGCATTATGTAAGATAACACCATCTGTCAAATTCATACTACACACACTCCTACTAGTATACTTACCAACAACGAACAAACTCAGCAGTAGGGCTGTATCCGACTCAGAATTTTGTCAGTCGAATCGGATTCGTCCGTCCAGGCTGACGATTCGACTATTCGTTCGTGTTTTTTTCTCCATGTGCGTTATCTAGTAATCAGTAAATCAATCTGCATACGTTTCAGATCTGATCTCCTCCTCATTTAGAAAGTCAGCAGAGTCACAGGAACATATTTCTGAACTGAAAGAGACGTATGGTGACGTATGATGATCAATCTAAACTGGAGCCTGATTTAATTACAGGATATAGCGTCGGGCAGCAGCGCGAATTTATGCTAAACATTGGCGCTTATAGCTTATAGTCTTTTTAATATCACTTCTAACAGCTTCTTCAGTACGAGGACCCTTCGCCTTTCATCTCTCATAACTAATAAATTGCTAAATAAAACCAGATTAGTCCATATTTAAATTATTTTTAGGGTATTATTACCCGCACTGAAATCATTATCTCTCGTTTATCGACAGGCGTATTAAGTGACAGTACTTATAAACTTTAAATAAAAATAATCTTAGCTGTAGATGAATAAATAAAAATATCTTTAATGTGGGTTTTAAAATATATTATAATAAAACAAACATCTTTGGTTTGTTTTTCCTTCACTGTAAACAGCTGTTATGTCTAAACCGAAGGTCAGCTCACTCGTTTGGAGCAGTGTTCGATGTCTGACTAAATGACAAGCAGGATTAGGTTTCATTTGTTCGGGCTGTCTTCTTCGAAAGCTCCTCCAGACTCCAGGCTTTTTCTAAGACATCGTTCCACCCGTGTTTCTCAACTCACAGCTTCAGCTGCCTTCAGCGGTGAACCGCAAGCGCACATCGTCATGTGGATTGAATTTTTTAGCAGGCATGAACTTACATATATATTTATTATTCCCCTTTAATAATTATTAATATGTCTTAAAGTTCTTGTGCATTTTAGTAAGCTTTAGTCTGTTTTACCAAGAAAAAAAAGGTCACTGCTATCAGTCGACTTGAAGGGTCTCAGTCGACTTAAAGGGTCTCAGACTGATGATTCGAATCGTCGACTTCTAGAGGGCAGTCCTACTCAGCATCAAAAGTATCATTATACTGGACAGGCCAGGGTTTGCTGGTTAGTATGCTAACATCAGTAGATATATCTGCAGCTCACAACCTGTTTTTTTAAATTTTATAAATTGATTTGTGTCATATAGCTCCTTTAATGCAGAGTGTGAATGGGGTCTAGCAGAAGGAAGTAAGAGAGTGGAAGTCACAGTTACCTGATCGTTTATCGCCCATAATCTTACCCCATCCTCCACAGCCCACCTGAGTACCATGAGGGTTCACCAGTTTCCAGTTAGAACCAGTGCCTGATACCACCACTATACCACTTACATACAGAGAGCTATTTGGTTCATGTTTTGCCAGGTCACTTTTTAATTGTCCTCTATTTTTAAGAACAAAGTACAATGTGCTGCTCAGTTTGTATGTAAAGTCATTTCATCAGTTAATTTAATTTGCTGCTGCTTTCATGGTCAGTAATAAAATAAACACACACCTGCATATGCACAGATATGCATACAGTGTTTTACACTTTAGTGACACTTTACTTTCTCGCCCACCCAGTGGTTGGGGCAAGGTCCATCTGTCTCAGCAGGGATGTCTCCAGTAGCAGACAGCAGCAGTGCTTTGGAGTGAGTCCCACCCCTGTCTGAAGTATCAGAATGGACTGAGTTCAGTTAGAGTAGACTGTTAAGGAAACTGCACTGTCTCGGACTACAGAACCCCACAGTGGATTATAAATACAGCTGAGAAGATTATCGGGGTGTCTATTACCACAAGTGCTGTATCCATAAGGCTGCCAGCATTGTCAACAACATCACCCAGCCATCTTCAGCCTCCTATCATCTCTATCTGTTCCACCACCGCCAGGTTCCACAACAGCTTCATCCCTGAGGTGATCAGATATACATCAAGATTAAAGCTCCTTCCAACATACACCTTGACTAGTCTAACCCTTTCTAACATCCAGCATAGACTGATAACCCCCCCCCCCCTTTGGAACAGCTGCACACCTACACGGTAAAGTCTCAACTAATCTGCTATGAGACTCAAACTGTTCTGTAAAGTTTACAGCTGACAGTGTTTACATTCCATCCTTTAATCACTCCACGCTGCTACATACCAGTCAATGCATGTATAAGTATGAGTGCGTACACATATACATGGTTCACAATTATACACATCAAATAATAATGGCTGCACGTAGACGGAATAAACGCACAGGATAGAAACTTGGTGGGTAGGTTTAACATTGTCAGGCGAACGATACAAGTTTGACACCTGGCTGTAAAAGTGATGTACGCAAGGATGGGACTTATTGCTGTACCTGAATGACCCACCAGTGGAGCACTGATGCTCTTCAAGTGTTACTCTGTTAGTGCCAGCACCTCTGGCAGGCAGCTGCACAATGCAGGACTACATGCACACAGGCCGGTATGATGACTGTTCTTAACACCACATCAGTGTTGGCAAAGACTGCAATGGTGTCGTGCCAGACTGTCATGGAGTGACTCAGAATGGCAGCGAGCCATCTTCAGAAGTCCCGCTTTTGTTTTGGTGGACATTTATTATTTCACCTGCTACAGTCGTATTAGTCCAGGTTCAGAAATCTAATCACTTATAGTCTAATCAGAACAGCATGGGGACGTTGCTTTTTGGCTAGATCAGGTCGGCCCGCCTTGGCCTTTATTTAAAACGTGTTTGAACCGCCCGGTTTGATCCAAACTCAGCCAGCAAAAGACACTGATAGACACAAATAATTAGTGACTGAGAAATCCAATTTATATTATTCTACTTCTTCCTCTTTTCTTTTTCATCTTTTTCTCTTTCTTCTTCTTCTACTTCAACTTCTTCTTCGTCTTCCTTTTATTCTCCTTCATCTTTTTTTCTTCTTCATCTTTTTTTTTCTTTTCCTTCTTCTTCTTCTTTATCTTCCTCTTGGTTGAGTGATTTATCTAGCTTCTTCTTTTCTTTATTCATGCACACCTCCAACAGGCTGACAGCACAGACAACACAGTCCCCGCTCCACGCTTCTCCCACCTTATCTCATTAGACCTGATCTGGAGCACCACTGAATGCCCCACCTCCCCCTGCACACCTTCATCGCAGACCAGGTTATAGGGGAGCTGAGGAGATACAAATGGAAAGCAGCTGGACCGGACAGAGTGTGTCCTAGACTACTGAAGTTCTGCACCGCCAAGCTGGGGAAGCTCCTACAGCACATCTTCAATCTGGATCTGCGCTTGGACAGGGTTCCTACATTGTGGAAAACATCATGCCCAGTGAGCCAGTCCCTCTAACATCCCTCTAACATGTCATGAAGACCCTGGAACGCCTACAGGTACACGTACTTGGACCCCAGGTTCAACCTGCAATGGACCCCTGCAGGTCGCCTATTGGGAGAAAGTGGGAGTAGAGGATGCCATGCTGTACGTTCTCTATTGGGCCCACTCTTATCTGGACAAGTGGGGTAGCGCTGTGAGAGTCATGTTCTCTGATTTCTCCAGTGCGTTTAATACCATTCTGTCCCTCCAACTGAGAGACAAGGTGGCAAGGATGTAAATTGATCCGCACCTGGTCTCCTGGATTACTGACTACCCCCTTGCCAGACCTCAGTATGTCAGGGTGAAGGACTGTACATCAGAAACTGTGGTCAGCAATACAGGAGCACCACAGGGGAGTCGACCGTCCCCTTTCCTCTTCACACTGTACACCAGAATTCAGACGATGCTTTAATTGTGGCCTGTGTAAGTTCATTTGGAAAAACTACAACTGAACATGTTAAAAGAAAGACAATAAGTAGAAACTATTCAGATGTTGGGCTTAATGCTCTTCAGTTTAATACCATTAATCAAATATTTACCATTATTTAGATAAAGACCTGCCTACGGCAGAATAATGTATTGTGGTTTAATGTCCCAAATATGCTTTTTGAGAAATGAGGTTGAACACCTTTCCTGTGATCTATCTATCTATCTATCTATCTATCTATCTATCTATCTATCTATCTATCTATCTATCTGTATCTCCAGTGTGTAAAAGCGAGGATGTGAAATATAGGCGTTTCGCTGAGAAATAGAGAAAGTGAAAGTCTTTGCATTACCAGTAGGTGGCGGTATGTCCATGATGACTGTATTGCATAGCCGGTAAATCCAGTTTAGGTTCACCTCCAGCGTGATGAGAAGTGATACAGCACAGGATCACTGAAGGAAGCATGAACTATGTCTTCTTCAGTGCAGCAGGTCATTTATTGCTTTACGTGACATATTATCTTTGGGGTCAATTTGACACCAGTCAGCGTTTAACGTCCTTTTTTTTTTAGCTTCATATTTAGTTGAAGGTGAATGCCAAACCGATGCTCCAGAGGATCTGGAGGATCTCCTCTCTAAGAATCGTATTTTCTTCGAGAACCAAGTCGACAGCAGCGGGATCCGGAGCTGAAGCGTAGTCGTGGTCCCCGGGCAGTGTATCAGCCTCCTTGACAGGTGTGTCATCCTCTTCAGTCGGTCGCTTTCTCCTCTCCCAAACCCCCGGTCTTGAAAGTGGAACGGGGAAATTGTTCCCCTCAAACAACATCGGCACCGCTCCCTTCTTTAACAGTCGCCGTCCTGACTTGGACTCTGGTTCACGCACATCCTCTTTCTTGAAAGGCTGGCTACACACGCGGGTATGCAGAGTGACTGTGAAGTTCTCCCTCCGGATAGCAACAATCCATTTATGCCGGTTTTCCGCATCGGAGGGAAACGTATGAAGACTAAGCACTTTGTTGTATTTACTGGAGGCCTGACACAAAGGCACACAGCAATGTTCAGCTGTAGCTGTTCGCTGAAACTTAAACTTCTTTGCTTGAGACATTATCGCGATTTCCCTAAACTCAACACAACAGTGTGGATAGCGGAAGTGGCTGAGCTGGCTGAGATTTTAGCGGAAATACGTCACCACCCCTGTGTGCATGTAGCCCATTAACATGCTGACCAGCTAAAACCAGCATGAGCTATCTTGTACTGCCTTGTTGTACCTCAAGAGGTGATAGTGAGTGACTTTAGTTCATATGAATCTTCCAGAAGATTGTCCACTGATGTTTGACGAGAAGGCCTGGCTCGCAGTCTCTACTCTAATTTATCCTAAAGGTGTTCTGCTGGGTTGACGTAGGCCAGTCAAGTTCTTTCTCACCAAACTCGCTCATCCATGTCTTTATGGACCTTGCTTTGTGCACTGGAGTGCAGTCATGTTGGAACAGGAAGGGGCCATCCCCAAAGTGTTCCCACAATGCTGGAAGCATGAAACTATCCAAAATCTCCTGCTAGGCTGAAGCATTAAGAGTTCCTTTCACTGGAACTAAGGGGCCAAGCCCAACTCCTGAAAAACAACCCCACACCAAAATGACCTCCATTCACCAAAGTGCACAGTGCAGTCAGACAAGCACCATTCTCACGGCAACAGCCAAATCCAGACTCGTCCATCAGATTGCTAGATGGAGTAGCATGATCCACCACTCCAGAGAACATCTCCTCTACTCTGGAGTCTGGTGGCGGTGTGCTTTACACCACTGCATTTGACACTTTGCATTGTGCTTGGTAATGGAAGGCTTGAATGCAGTTTTGTTCTTAAGCTCATTCAAAGTCCACATGAAGTGTAGAGCTCTGTAGCAATTCACTCTGCAGAAAGTTGGTGAGCTCTGCACACAATGCTTGTCTGCATCAAATTGCTTGGCCTACCATTTTGCCGCTGAGTGGCTGTCGTTCCCACTTTGTGATAATCCCACTGACGGTTGACTGTGGAAAATTTATTGTTGAGGAAATTTCATGACTGGACTCTTATTACAGTGCAACGCTGAAATTCACTGAGTTCCTGAGAGCGACTCATTCTCAGTTCTTCATATTAGTTCTTTTAGATCTCAGTGCTGCTTTCGATGCCATTGACCACACAATCCTCCTTGACAGATATTAGACACCATCAGTTTGGCGTTAAAGGACAGGCTTTATCCTGGTTCCGATCGTATTTTGTTTACCGCTATCAGTTTATTAGTCTCAACAATAAGCACTCTAGTCATACACTAGTAAGATATGGTGTCTCTCAAGGGTCAGTGCTCGGGCCACTTCTTTTTTCCCTTTACATGCAGCCTCTTGGCAACATAATCCGTAGTTTTGACATCAGCTTTCACTGTTATGCTGACGACACACAATTATATATATCGGCCAAACCAAACGAGGCCTTAAATCTAAATAAATTAGAAGATTGCGTTACTAATATCAGAAACTGAATGGCCAAGAATTCCCCTCAGCTTAATCCAAGCAGGACTGAGGTCCTGCTACTTGGCCCTAATGCAGAGAGAACTAAACTCTCCCAATTTGTCTTGAATATAGATGGCCACGCTATTACTCCTAGCTGAACTCTAAAGAATCTAGGCGTGATCTTCGACACCAGCTTGTCTTTTAATGTTTGTCACTAACACAGTTAGGACGGCAATTCTTCCGCCTGCACAATATCACTAAATTACGCAATATCCTATCCTTAAAAGATGCGGAAAAGCTGGTCCATGCCTTTATAACTTCTAGGCTGGATTATTGCAATACCCTTTTAGCCGGATGCACAAATAAGGCTCTACATAAGCTCCAGCTCGTCCAGAACGCAGCTGCTGGAGTCCTTACTAGAACTAAAAAATACGATCACATTTCCCCAATACTGTCCTCACTACACTGGCTACCGGTTAAATTCCATGTGGACTACAAGATTCTACTCTTAACATCCAAATCAGTGAACGGTCTGGCCCCCCAGTATCTCAGTGAACTACTCCACTCATACGAACCCACATGTGCGCTCCGCTCCCAAAATAGCGGCCTGCTGCCAGTACCTAGGTTCAGAAGAACCACAGCAGGTGGTCGAGCCTTTTCGTGTGTAGCCCCGAAACTCTGGAATCTTCTGCCTTTATCCGTTCGGGAATCAGACACACTCTCTACATTTAAAACTAGACTCAAAACGTACTTGTTTGCACAAGCATTTAGCTGATAACATCTGTTTACCGCTTTAATTTACATTTCCCCATAAATGGACCATATACCCGAACTTCTCTCCCTCTCATCTGTCTCCTCTATGAGCGGATCATTGCTGTTGGACAACACTGAGGGGCTACCAGCGCAGAGGAATCCTCTACAGGACTCTCAGGACTACACACACTCAATTCAACAAGTTAAATTATCTACCTCTTAATCCGTAATCCTCCTAATCAGTCTCTGTCTCTCTCTCACTTTCTTTCTCTCTTTCTTTCCTCTTCTTTGTTAAGCACTGGAATGACATTTCTCCGGAGTGATCACATCAGAACCCCCAGAGCGGTTAGAGGCACCTGAGCATCTGCTCCACTGTGGGTCTCCTGCCCTGTTTCATCGCCTGGCATGACCATAGCCTTTACACTGACCAGTGTCTGGCTCTGATCATATTCTTTCTATGGGTCGGCTCCATCTTGCAGTTACTCCCTCCTGGACTAATCAGACTGGATCCAATAGATGTTCTTCTCCTGTTAGTTCTGTCTTTCTCGTCTCATCCGGGTTTGACCTGAGGAGGTTGGGTTCCGCCCTTGAGCCTGGTCCCTCTCGAGGTTTCTTCCATACTCACGGGAGTTTTTCCTCACCACTGTTGCCTCTGGCTTGCTCATGGAGGGCTTGGACCCGGTTTTCCCCACCCCCCCTACCCTCAAATGTCTGTACATTAACTTAGTGTTTTTCTTTTCTTTTCTTTTATATAACAAATTGATTATCTGTGAAGCTGCTTTGAAAAAAAGCGCTATACAAATAAACATTGATTGATTGATTGATTCTTTCACTAATGTGTGTAGGAGCAGTCTGCATGCCTAGATGTTTGGTTGTATACACCTGTGGCCATGGAAGTGATACACTTAAATTCAATTATCTGGACGGGTGAGTGAATGCTTTTGGCAGTTTAGTGTATATATGAAAGCAAACCAGGAGTTAACATTGGAGTCAGTCTTCACTACTGGAGACACTCCTGATGAAGTGGTTGCTGAAGGGAGTGAAAGGGGAGGAGGAGGGACTGTACATTTTCTTATGATTTTATTACCTTCTTATTGTTTGGCATGTGAATTTGACAGGTTGCTCCATCCTACAGATTGCTCCTTTAATAATTACATGAAAGACGTGTATCAGACAGCAGTTTAATCCAGCATATATAATTTAGTATGTATATTTTAATATGTAATTTAGACTGCAATACTTTTCTAACTCCAGTTCTAAAAGACGTTGAAGGTACAGCTGCACATCACTCTCGCTAAGACCCCAGAAATGCCACATTTGATAATCTAGCTCTTCAAGGGTTAATTAAGGGTTTCCTCATTGTACAGTGGTGGTTTTACAGTGGAGTACTGAGGCTAATACAAGTATGGATCAAGAGTGTTTGGAATGAGAGGAAGTTATGAAGATGTGATTTTTCCCATGAACCAAAAAACAAAATGTGATATGTATGATGCATTTATTAACTATGTACAATTATAATACAAGTGAAAAATCAGGAGTGCTGAGGAGGGGTCAGCGGTTGAGGCCTTGTCCGTACACAGGGCCCAGGACAGGTCTGTAGCTAGCCATCTGTTGAAAAGATATTCATGGCAGTGAGTAAGACACAGATGCCCACAAGTAACATCTACACACCACAGAAGATTACATCTTGTAAGGGTTATGACCTTTTCACTGTTGTTAGCCCGATACTCTTTGTTGTGCACTCTGTGTGTCAGTAGAGTTGCAGGAAAGGCAATACGAGAGAAGACTGGAACAGGTTTAGTGTCCTGTGGAATACGGGGAGGATAGGCCTTCTGCAGGAAGCCAAACTTATCTGCACACTCTGATGCTCTTAGAATCCTGTCACAGAGAGGAGAGATTAAGACCTTGAGTACTGTAGGAGATACATTACAGTTTAGAAGATACAATGATCTGTCATCACTGCTGGAACAAAACCCTGTATCTCCAAAGTAGTGATGCTTTATGACCATTTCTATCTCTGACCATTATTATTCTACACAAGATAAAGGACAAAAACACATGAATAGTAAGTTATATGGAGTAGATTACACTACTACAACCTAAACACTATATACTGTACATATACTTGTAGATGTAGAGTTCCAGGAGGAGAACTGATGACCACTGCTTTAGATTATATCATGTTATACATTACTGAAAACACACTGACTACTTTTGAATGGTGATTCCCAACATTTGAAGAGTGTATGAGGGGACAGCAATGGGAAGCACATCCTACCAGTGTGGAATCTGAGCTTTATGAAATCTAACTTGGGGGATTATCAGCAAGTTAACAGTGATGGATTAACAGCGCCTCACTGAGTGGAAGTGATTGTGCAGGCTGTGTGAGAAATTACCTGGGTAAGCTGAGTTTGTTGGGGAAACGAGGCTCTCTGTGCATAATCCTATCCTTCTGGGCATCAAAGTGGTGTGAGTAGGTGGAGACGTTCTCCTGGGACATCGCTCCTTCAAGAACAGCCACAAGTCATCATCACAACATGTACCATAATCTCCAATCAGTCATTACAGTGAGCTTCATCATAAAAAGCTGCTCTGCTACAGTGGAACAGTTGTTCTGTTGATGCAGTGTTAGCCTTTTACTTCAGGTCAGTTTTGACTTTACACTTACCTTGACAGCTGCCAAGGCGAGGAAACCTGCTAGTGTCTGCCACGGTTTCCTTGACAACCTGTATGGTCTCCTTGACGCTTATGTCTTCTTTTCCGGCTTTCCTGCTGCCAGGGGGGCTAGAGGTGGAGCTTAGGACCACAGCAGGTGTGGTCAGTGAGGCAGCCTTAGTGCGGTAGAGAGCACGGGAGGAAGAGTCCTTCACACTGTGAACTGCCTGACGGACTGAAGTGGAGAGTGATGGCAGTTTGTTGTGTCCAGAAGGTCCAGAGAGGACATCCTGAGATGGACGGCGTGTGGAGGGCCTTTTCAGAGCGGGCAAAGTGCATGGGTCAGGTCCAGCCTCATCAGTACTGGGGTCCTTGTTACGCTCTAGAACAGAGACTACCATGGACAGACCTCTCTGTAAGGAAAGAGAGAATTCTCATCAGTAGCGTTAACATTAGCTTCACTATCATGTGGATTAAAGATGATTACTTGATTCATGATATTTCAGCAGGTCAGCTGACCTTTCACTATGAGCCATATCATGTGCAGCTCAAAAGTTCAGAATATGAGCAAGAGCTCAGTAATGGACTGTAATACAATTAAAGGGTAACTGCGCCTATCTAGTTTCCCCCTCTAGTGGTTGTACTGTGCCATTGCAACATTACTATGTTAAATGCCAACTGTAACATCATAACATGGTATGAACCCAAAAGCCAAGTTGTCACTATGTAGAGTTGGTACTAGCAGGTCGGCTGTAACTTTCTGACATTGTTACCTGAATAAACACTAATAAACTAATAAAGCTCACAATCTAAATATGGGGCTTATGGTGTTTATTGAACATCTCTGCACCAACAGGAACATGATTTCTTGACATTATGTTGGCAGATTTGTCATATGTTAACCATGTAGGAATAGGAATACCCCACTCATTAATCTCCCTTTTGTTCTGGTTATTTATCAAAGAGCACATGGAGTACAAATGAAAAGGGGATGTGAAGTATCTTTTTTAATGCCTCTATCAGCCATGACTGGGAAAAGACATTATCCTCAAATAGTACCTCACCCAGCCCATGACCACAAGTCCAAGATCATCTTACATGTACATTTTGCCTATTTTTCAGTTTTATTAAAGATTTATAAGACTGCAGGTTTACCTGTCCAATAGTAGATGACCTGTGGACATTGTAGTTCATCTTTTTGCCACGTATGCTCAGCATCTCTCCAAGCTGAAAGCACAATGACACCAATTTGTCAACCAACAATTGCTAAGGTGGACAGTCACTCTCTTTATTATTATTTTCTCTTTACCTAAGTGAAACTCGCTGAAACACAATGTGCAGTTTTCACAGTGGTGGAGAAAGGTTCCAGACAACTAAAGAGGTTAATGCCTCTAAAAGCTCCTTTATAAAAATACTTAACACTTTAAATGTTTATGAATAACCCACCTGAAGTCTAAAATTTTTTTTTACAGTAGATCTGTGATAAAAACGTTTTGGTCTAAGTACTGGATATTCGGTTAAATGAGAATTCCTGCTTTATGGTTTAAATGTACTGCTGACTTGCTTTTCTTTTCCCAAACCATATAAACATTTCATAAATGTTATGCAGATTTACGAAATTACGAAAAAACGAGCAAGATGGAGAGCTTTAACTGGGTTTCCGTTTGTCTTTACAACGTCGTTTGGACGTGCAGCTCAAACACACCGGGCAGGATATGAATTTTCCGTTTCACCTTAAATGGTACCAGAATGTCGCACAATTTAAGGTGGAACGGGAATTTCAGAAGCCAACTTCAACTTCAAGCCATTTTTCAAACGAGCTTTGGGTTTAGTGTGTCTAAAGCAGCTACACCATGATCGGACCGTCTGTAGGACCCTTTGTTTCCAGTCACCGGCCACCCGTGTCCACTGAGGAGAACCACTGTGTTAAGCTAGCTGGCCGTGTGTGCGGAGTGTTGAGAGTGTGGTGTGGTGGATTTACTGTTTGGTGTGAGTGAACAGCAGTTCCCCGCCGTGTATATATACTGTACGATAACCAATACGATCACGTGACCTAACGGCTTGAAACGTCATCAGTGGATGAACCATTTTCCGTAAGCCTTTTCGCTTTATAACTTTAGCGATATGAACTTTTCCACCTCGTCAAAGCGTTAAAAACATATTTTTGTTCAATCTGGGTAGTTTATCGAGTCTCAGGCTTCAAATTCGGGATTTCTAGCGCATTTTTAAAAGCCGTTAAAAGCCGGTAAACGGAAAACCCGCTGAAGTTACACGAACAGGTGCTTCACTCGATCACGTGAACTGTAGGCAATACTGTACCCTGTGGTTCAAGCTGGAGCTCATGTTTGTAGTTGTTCAGTTAAAAGATAAAACGATCTGTGTCGGTGTTGGTGGTGTTTCAGTTTGCAGTGAGAATGTCTCGGTTCCGGATCGTTCTGGAATTATCTCCAAAGCAACCACAGTGATGTCACAGACCCAGTTCATGTGTATTTGGCCTCATTCAGTAGAGTTTACATAATGTCCTTTTCACATGTAGTTTCTAATACAGCTATCGTTTCAGCCATTTTGAGCACCAGAAGAAGAAAAAAGAAAATAAATAACAAGAAATAAGAGGCTTTACTATTTTTTAATTTCTCGTATAATGGAAAACCAAATTTCCCTTGCTGTTTGCAGTCTGAAGTGATATTTAATCATCATTAAAGTTTCCACATTTACCATTCACTCCTAGTCATATATGGAAGCTATGCTACAACAGCAGCCTGTTTTTAATTCATTGTTTCTGAGGTCAAATGATTAAACTCATTTACATATATCCACCTATTCAGCTTACATCAGTTTAGCTCCACCCACTCAAACTGAAGTGCTAAGCAGTGTTTCAGCTAGGAGTAATTTTCTGAATGAGGCTCAATATAAGATATCTAATCAAAACAGAGCACATATATCTTAGTTCAGTCTTAAAGGCACAGTAAAAAGAACAGCCTGTTCCATTCTAAATGTTAAAGAGAGGTTAGAAAATGATCACATAAAACGAATTGTGGCGCATAAAAGCACACAAAAGTGTTACAGGTAACCTTATGCACTAAAGCTGATTCAGCATTGCTCGCTCTGCTTTTTTCCAGACCATATGAAACTACACACACTCCTCCTAGTTTACTTACAAACAACAAACAAATTCAGCATCAAACTGCATCGTCTACTTACCAAGCATGTTTCCAGTGGTGGAAAGCAATGGCAATGTTATGCTGCTGATTTTCTGTTATTTTTGTAACTTTGCCTTTGAAAGTGTTTTCTCGCAGAAAGTATTAGCATTAGAATCAGGGTTAAGGAAAACTGAAAGCAGACTTTCCTCACTACCACCTCTTGTGGCACAACGTATTGCAATACAGGCCACGGTTAGCTAGTTAGCATGCCCACATCAGTAGTTATATCTGAGCTCGATGTAGATGTCTTACTGTCAAATTTAGAATTTCCTCACGTCTTGTTGATAATCTTAGTCAATCTTGGATCATTTTGGACTAAACATCTTACAGATTGATTTGTGTCATATTGCTCCTTTAATGCAAAGTGTAAATGGGGCCTAGTAGCCATCATATTATTGTAATTCAGAGTCACAACGTGCTTTCAATTCCACTTTCAATTGGAAAATCAGAAAACCACTGATTATTAAAGCCTGCTTTTTATTTAAAACATCACCATAAGATCACATTACATAAGCATTTTGCAGAACTGTATTATGAGAGGATCTGCATACTGCATAAAAACATCAGTAACATTCAGATTTTTACAATTAGTGCTCTGGGTGACAGATACATCTCAACCACATGGCAGGTTAGTCATATTCTACCTTACTCTGAACAGTATTCATTCACATTTCAAACTGTTCTGGTAAATCAAATCAAGACAATTCATTAAAGGTAAATGTCAGGGATAAACTACAGACAGTTTCCCCATACATCCATGGAGAGGCTTCCTTTTTCTGAGTGCCACAAGCCTAATGAAGAACTGTATTATACTGAACATGATATGGCATCTATTACTGACATTTATATAAAATGAATAGATATCATTTTAAAAGTGCTGAAAACATTCTGACTTGAATCATTTTTCTAAGAGGAAGTGATTAGGGGACGTCTAAATCTAAAAAAAAGGGGAAGACAGTTTGGATTTTACTGCAATGGGGCTGATCAGAACAACAAGCGCTGCTTCCAGTAACTTCTTAGTAGAGTGATTTCTGATTAGAAATTAGAGTACTATTGCTTCACTGCTCAGCCTTGGTCCCAGTCACTGCTTGGTGAACGTGTGGCTGAAGAACACGCTGGCCGTAGAGGTGTAGTCTACAGGAAGGCTGGCCCCTGCATTCTGAGCCCCCAGTTTGGCACCCCCCAGAGCAGATGAATGGCGCAAGGTGAGAAGGCTATACTTTTGGAAATGGCTGTAAGAAGATGTTTGAGCCTCAGACAGCACTTGAGTGAAACCTAAAAAACAAAGAAACCACAGGCGCACCGCAGTATCCTGTGAACTGTGGATGGTTTTAACAGGTCTAAAGTTCATAAGCCCTCTTTTATTCTGTGGTCACACTGGTCATTTGCCTTTAGCCCTATTTGCATTCAATTTTGAAGATATCTCAGCAAATCATCAAAATGTGCAAAACTTCAAAATGTGAGTGCATTCAGCTGAGAAATCAGCATGGATTTGGTTTGGTTTGAGGCTTTCCTGCTACTATTTAAAGAACAATATTTTGCATAACAAACAGAAAAAAGAAGTTGCAATCATAGTTTAAAAACACTCACCATCCTTCATCAGCTCCCAGCTTCTCCATACAGATCCAACACACAAAATGGGCAAACCCAGCTCACCTGAGAACAGTTCCTGCAGCACAAAGAGACAGAGAGTAAGAGTTATAGTCTAGGTGTCTTGAGTGTTGGTCATGCTCCTGTGCAGAATGTTTGGTGTTTTTGGTAAAGTGGTGCAGAATGTCTAACCTGGTGAGCTTTGGGCAGCACTGCTATAATGTGCTGTGCCAAGACTTTACCAGCCTGGGTAAACACATACTGACAAAGGGCATCACCTGCATTGGCACCTGAAAAAGACACATCACTCACAGCTCTGTACAACCAAGTTTTCAGTTATGGCAGAATGTTTGTCTCATGAGAAGCCCATGCACATTATCTCTACAATACCTTCAGCCAGTTTTCTACAGAACCCAGCAAAGTGTGACTTCTGGAAGTTTCTGTACAGGTGGGGGAGCATTCCCATGAGATCGGACACCTGGAAGTGAATAGAAGGTGACAGAAATGACTACTCTTTTTTGTGGAATCTGGTTTGCACACCTTTGGTTGACCTTTCAAATGTACAATCAAGAAATAAACGTCATTATTTTGTTTATGTTCCGGCATAAACAGCTTCTCAGGTTACATTTGTAATCAGTTTCCATCCAGTGACATGCAAAATGGCCAACATAATCTATTCAAATGGTGGAGAAATGTAACATTTGAACATGCACTGAAAAACAGGAGGTCAGAGATCTGTTTTGTTTACTTACCTCGAAGTACTCGTCCATTGCTTTTTTAACATATGTGATGTCATGCGGAGGTTTGGCCAGGTTGTCTTTGGCATCAAATACAGTTTTTATAGCAAGATGAGAGATCCAATATGCTAGAGAAGGAAAAAAGGGGGCGCGGGGGGTCATGAACTCTCAGAGAACAACAATGTATTTATAAAAAGGGGTAGTGACAATTACCTGATCCCTCATCACCCATCATGTGGCCCCATCCCCCGCAGCCCACCTGAGTACCATCAGGGTTCACCAGCTTACAGTTAGAACCAGTGCCTGTTATCACTACTATACCACCTGCAGATAAATAAAAAAAAGAAGCCTACTTGTTTCGTGTCTTGCCAGGTCACTTTGTTCAACAAAGTGTTGCTCAATTTGTATGTGAATTAAATTGATCAGTTAATTTCATTTACTGCTGCATTATTGGGTAATGTCATTACCGCTACCTTGTAAATTGCAAATACAGTACCATGGTCGCTGGCTGTTGCCATGGCACCAATGGCATCAGTGGTGATGTAATAGCTCTGGCTTAGTTTGGGAAATCTTTCTGCCATCTTATCAATCAGTTTCTGTATGGCAGCCTTCTGTTCCCCACCACTCAGTGACATGCCCTATGAACAGGGACACAAAAACATGGCCCAGTTTTGGTCCAGAACCATTTGAAGTGCATAACACAACACATGCATAATCCCAACTGACTAGAGTTCACTTCTCACTTACCAGTGAATAAATGGGTGTGTCTGGGTCCAGGCCCGCACTGACCTTCGCCTTTTGGACCATGTCGTTAATTCCCTCAATACACTTATCAACACCAACCAACTACAGATCAGAACAGAGATTATTTCAGTTGGCAAAGCTTTGTATCACAAATACACACACACACCCGCATATGCACAAATGTGTTTTCAGTAATATTTCACTGAGTGACACTTAGACTCACCCAGTGGTTGGTGCAAGGTCCATCTGTCTCAGCAAGGATGTCTCCTGTAGCAGACAGCAGTAATGCTTTGGAGTGAGTCCCACCCCTGTTGGAAATGGCAGAAAAGCCTGAGTTCAGTTAGAGTAGACTGTTAAGGGAACTGCACTGTCTCATACCGCAGAACCCCACAGTGGATTATAAATACAGCTGAGAAGATTATCAGGGTGTATTTCCCATCAACATCTACTACCACAAGTGCTGTATCCATAAGTCTGCCAGCACTGTGGACAACATTACTCATCTTCAGCCTCCTGACATCTGGTGGCATACACCAGAGTATCTGTTCTGTTTAATCACTACCATGCTGCTAAATTCCTTCCCAATACCACTGCAATCTACAGTAAATCTTCCTTCTGGGTGTTTTTTTTTTTTTGTGATGATGATGAGTGAATATATTATTTCGTCCTGTCCAATATTTACTTTGTCTTGTGTCTTTGAATTCAATATATATATTATTTTACACTGTCATGTATCTGCACTCTGTAGTCATGTATACTGGCTGTATAATTTGGGTATATCTATTAAATTTGTATTTTTAATATGTATGTTAATGCTGCCCTGCTGTAGGGTGGTTTCAATGCATGAATATTCTAACATGTGCAATTTACAATTGAACCTGAAACTTTAGTGCTGCTGTTGTGTGGTGGTGTATGGGGCATGAAGAACCTCAAGAACGACATTATGTTCTAGTGTATGTCTGATATACTGAGAAATGGCAATAGAAAACACTTGCCCTGCTACAGTCATATTAGTACAGGTTCAGAAATCAAACCAGTTAGTCAAATTAGTACAGAAATAATCACTTAAACCCAAATGATCTCACTTATCACACCCAGCACTCACTGTAGCTTCTTCTTACATACAATCAAACTCCGGCCAGCGGTCTAATCAAAAGCACTTCACCCGCGCACGTGATTGTAATTTTGACTATGATATTATTCTAATAAAGTCATAAAGCTGTTAATAATCAGCATTTTCACGATAACTTACCCTTCCACTCCACCATACACAGCACTCATTTCTACCGCTTCCTAGTTCTGTCATGTGACATCCACGTGATAAAATCAGTTTCGACCAATCAAATCATCGCATGTATGAGCGCTGAAACCTGGACTTTGAAGTATCTCTTTTTCATTACTCTCTTTTATTACTCTTTTATTACTCTCATTTTATATTATCTTTCAGCATTGTCTGCCTTATCAAGCTCTGATATGCTTCTTCTGCATTGTGGATGACATTTCCACAAGGACCTCGCAAGTTGTCATTTTGAGCTTCGGGAAGTGCAAACATTCAATCTATCCATCCATCCATCCATCCATCCATCCATCCATCAATCCATCTAACCATCTATCTATCTATCTATCTATCTATCTATCTATCTATCTATCTATCTATCTATCTATCTATCTATCTATCTATCTATCTATCTATTATATATCTATTGTTTGCTGGACTTAGTGTCTGGTATGTAAAAGAGAGGATGTGAAAGATAGGCGTTTCGCTGTGAAATAGAGAAAGTGAAAGTTGAAGTCTTTGCATTACCAGTAGATGGCGGTATGTCCATGATAACTGTATTGCATAGCCGGTAAATCCAGTTTAGGTTCACCTCCAGCGTGGTAAGGGATGATGAGTTTCAGCGCATCACACAGTGAATAGTGTTGTGCAGGTCTACCTGCCAGAATGGGATTTGATTCCCAGTCTGGCCGACTATGTCGGACTACACCAATAGGAAATCTTTGGGCACATCTCTTAAGTCTACATGCAATACAAAAACACTGTAAGGCGATCTGGATAAATGTATCCTGTAAATGTATCCTGCAATATTTGTTGTAGCTATGTTTTCCTTTTCACCCAACCTGATCTAATTTCACTTTCTCAGTGCACCTTGGGTCTTGGAAGTTATATATATCACAGGGGGTATCCTTCCGTCCCCCTTAGAATGGGAAAGTTTACTGTCATCTGACTTTTGTTATGACCTGCTTTGCTCCAACTGACTGAAGTTTGTTTGTAGGTGGCTCTGCAGCAGCATGTAAAGACTTAACGCAGTGGATCCCTGCCACCCACGGAGCCTCTGAACTAGGCCTACACTGTCTGTGCGCCTGCCTGTTAACGTGCCTGTGTGGTGGTTGTGAGTGAGAGGAGAAGCTTTTTCCGTTAGCGCAATGCAGAAATGCTTTCATTATGCATGCTCAAAACCACACTCTCTCACAGGCACTCACATTCAGCCAAGATGTCAAATAATGTCAGACAATGACTGTATTGTCTGTGTATAAGATGAGAGAGAGCGAGAGAGAGAGAGAGAGTGAGAGAGAGAGAGTGAGAGAGAGAGAGATTACAGATTCACAAATGCGGTTTACAGGTGGCTTATGTATATAACTGTTTAGTGTACTGCATATTGTAGCCTTACACACTGAAGTAAACTGCCTAACAGTGCAATATGATGATACTGATCATGGTATTTTGCATCACATGGTAAAGCTTATAGTGGATTCCAGCTGCACTAAAAGAACTGACTGCCGGTTTTATTACAGAAAGAGACTGCACTTAGTCCTGTGTGCAGTGCTGATACTGATATTATGCTGATTACTGATGTATGTAGCTCTGTACTGGTTCTTTTATTTTATTCCAACTTCACGGCTAGTAAAAACAGCGTAGACCAGCATGGCGGGTCACCACCAAAACCATATATCATGCTTTCAGTGCCAGTGCCAGTCAGCAGCAATGGAAATTAATATGACGCCACTAGAAGAAACAGCATGTGTTGTGTTTTGGATGCTGGTATGCTGATCCAACAACATGACCAAGCTGGATGACCAGCTAACCCAGCACTAAGCCACCCTCAAAACAGTGCAGATAAGTTTAAAGGAGAACTCCACCAGTTTTTTTTTTTTTTTTTTTTTTTTTAATGCATGAAAAAAGGTTAACCTGCCAGCAACGTTATTCAAAGTGTTTTGGTGTGTAATGGGTCAGTTTAGAGAAACTTACACAGTGAGAACTGAACAGTGGTGGTGATAGAAACCAGACGTCCACCTCTAAAAGTTCTATCACATAATGCTATCTGATATCTGAGACACTGTTTTACAGTGAAAAGTGTGTTGGACCAGCTGTACTTCATGCCGAGTCGCCCGCCCTGATGTGCGTGATGCAAAAAGGCACCGCGCGCTGACGCAGTCGCAGAATAGCTGTGTATGAGGATGAATTAAACCTGCACGCGTGTCGCGAGCGGAAGCGTTTAGATATAATTGTACATTTTTACCACATGAGTGCACGGACCACAGCGCACCACGAGGAAAGTGACGTGCTGAGTGAGAGAGGGAGAGCGAGAAAGAGAAGGGGAGGGGAGAGGAGGGGAGTTGCAATCTGAAAGCTCGTGCGCGCACTGGTGCTGCGCGTGAACCTCGGACACCTTCAGAGGCAGAACGTGCTCAGTGAGATAGCCCTCAGTGTGTCGGCACACCCAGAGCTGCACAATAAAACCAGCCATTTAAAAAAAGAAACTTCTTAAATGACGTCTTTGCGACGATTTGGTGAGGTTTGGCGAGCGGAAGTTCGCGCTGAAGGAAGTGTGAAGAAGTGAGAAGCTGAGAGAGAACGAGCGAGAGAGGGGAGAGGATTCGCGTTTTCACTAGTTTGTGTTTTACTTCAGAGAAGGAGAAGAAGGAGGATTCAGCAGAACATGGACACTCACGTCAAAGAAGGACAACTTTATGTCCAGCACCAGAAGTTTGGGAAGGTAAGCTGCTGTTGTTTTGCCGCTCCGTGACTTCGCCCAGTTACGCAGAAGCAGAGTTGTGTTGTAGTTAAAGGGGAACTCCACCGGCTTTACCAAAATTCCGTTTTTCAGAAATGGCTAAGACGTAAACAGGGTCTTTCAGGGTGGTCATGGGGTGAAAGGCTCTGTTCTAGAGAAACTTGTCTAGTCAGAAGTGTTCACAATGGTCCTGATAGGAACCAGACCTCCACCTCTAAAACTCCATCACAGAACGTTATTACATGGAGTGGTTAGATAGACACTGCCCGAAGGCTGAGACAGTGCAATATGATGCTTTTGTAATGAAGTTTTAGGCTTGAAATGTATTTTAGTCTATTTATGGGATACATGCAGGGTGCTTTGAAGCAAAATAGTCCCTAAAGGAAACATACATTTTCAGATTTATAACTGTTGACGATAATGATCAGTTCATATTAGACCTCAGAAGGCACGTGTAGGTTTGCTGGTGGTTTTGGAAGGTAAATAAAATGGTTGTACATGTGTGGCATACAGTATGACCCCTGGTTCCCTTCACCACCGGTGTAATAAAATCTGTAAGTTTCTATACAATGAACAATTTTGTGTCAAAACACTCAGAATGGTTCTGTTTACTCAAGCACTGAATTAGTCAGAAATTCTGAAAATATTATAGTCTTGCCCTTGAATGTAGTTTCTATCTCAAAGCACCAAAACTGAAGGGAACTGTTTGTTGCTGTACACCTCTAGGACAGAAGGCTAGTTGACGAAACTCATTTACATCCAAATGACACTTCTGCGGCCCTCATTTGCAGAGATGGGCAGGTAGCCTAAAGCTGTGGTAGAAGTCTTGTTGATGTTAGTTTGGCTTCCAAACAAGTGTCAGCTCAAATTACTATAGGGTAATATATGGGTACTATATTGGGTGGTGTATATTCTCTTTTTGCTCTTATGGTATGAAAGGAATAAATTCGCTTCGGAAGTCACAAGTGTGGCCAATCACAAAGTAGCACAGCTGCTGTCAGCAACGTAACATAATGAAACTAAGCGCAAAACAGGAATGAGTGACTACTTCTTAATGTACCATAAATGTAGCTGATCAAAAAATAGATTCCCTTCCTCACAGATGTGCCTGAGGACTAGAACAAATGACAACATTTGACAATACAGGAAAGTACGACACATGGAAGTGCATGATTACCTATCTAAGCTCTTATGGGCGAGTAATCACCATTATTTCATAAAGCTAACATAAAGGAGAGATAGACTGACTGCCAGGTTAGTGTTTGAAAATCATAACGCATTGTGGCCATGAGGTCCAGTTCCATTCTTCTCCTTTCTGTGACATGAGATAGTCACATGAATGAATAGCACAGTCAGACACACCACGACTGCCAGCTGTTTACTGTTTACGATCCTCCTGCTTACACGAGGAAGCATGATGGGATTGAAAAAGAGCAGTTCTCTCAGATATGTAGGACTAATCCCACTGTTGATCTAGTGCTCCGACGGAACAGATATAAAGGCACACGCCGTTGTTTTAGTTTCAGTCTCTGTCATTTATAATTTCTCCTCCAAAAGCTTCTACATGTGATGGAAACCGTGTGACCTTGTCATTTCAGCAAAAGGCCGAATCACACGTAGGAAACTATCTGGGAGGCCCAATATGAGCAAAAAACACTGTTGTAGGACAGTTTGTTTTGATTACCGTTTCACAGTGACATCATGTGACCTCACACAAAACTACTCTCAAAACCATAGCCAAGGGCCCGACAATCCGGTCAGCCCTGCTAAGATCTATTATAGTTTCCTTAATGTGTCTTTTGAAACGGTTCTCCCTCTCCGGGTAAGTAAAAGTGTGAGCAAACTGCCCTAAAGCGGTAGGTTGCGAGTCATTGATGCTGTAGAGAGCAGTTTTTCGGACTTTTCCATCTGCTGGTAACTTTAGAGGTCAATTGCATCATTGAATGGGCAGAAAAACAAATATGCTTTTAGAACTGCGCACTAGACAGTGTAGATGAACCTGTGGAACCATTTGTAGCTTTCTGAGCTCATCACTGTGTATTTCTGTTATTACTGTAGTACACTTTGATGGACTCCTGGGTTATTGCCTTCATTGGACAATGGCAGCTCCATTTTACTCGGTGTAAATATTTCAAGGTGAATGGACCAGCAGAAATGGTTCAAAATACTCTTGAGAGGAAGATGCGTTCAAGACCAAAAACTACCATTTTGAATGTTTGCTGACAATGATAAAAACAGCATTCATTGCAGACTACTGGTCTATGGCCTTGTATGTTCTTGGTAAAACACAGTTTAAGTCTAAGTCTAGGCTCCTAAAGGTAAAAACTTCCTCTTAAGGTTTCTTCCTAATACTTTTACAGTTATTTGTCCTGGCAGCTGTCGCTCTCAGCTTGCCTCATTAGGGCCTGGACCCAGATAAAGCTGCTTTGTGACATGGCGAGTAATTGTAAAGATATGTTCTTCAAATACAACTGAATAGAATTAACGCTTGCAAATACGAAGGTTGTGATGACCTGGAAGGACGTGTGCTTGCTTGCTAAGGAAGTCGACTTTGCTTGCTGGGTAACGTGAACAAGAAGGATTATTTTTATAAACTCCAGAATATGATGTGTTTTGCTTTCAGTGTCAGCTCATATTTGGAGGCGAGGGTGAGGTTGTGTTTGGGTAGGGTTTCGCTGGGCTTGCTGGAGATAACACATATTGATCTGGACCTGGTTTTACTAAACAGTCATCATTATTCAAAGTAATACTCTCTAACCTGATAATGACTGCTACGTGATAATGCTTTTGGGGACTCTGGTCTAGGTTTGTATAACAGATTGTTATCTTTAGTAGATAAAGGTAGAGTGCTCGCTGGTACAGTGTATTTTTAAAACCGCGATTCTGACTTTTGGTAACACTAATATTGCAGAAAGCTGCAAATGAGCTGTCTAGCCAGTTAAGGTTTTATTGTGTGCTGTGAGCCTCTTGCAGTTCCAGATCAATATAATGAAGTCCTCAGTCATGTCACATGATAGATCCACCAATGCATTCTGATTATGTTGCAAGGCAATGCAGCTCTAACTGACAGTGACTCAAAAGCAGTCATTCATTACTGAGACACTGCTGGGCTCGTAGGTGTAGATGGAAGTTGCCTCAGACTTTGACCTTTAACCTTCATTTAGCCCTTTAAAAGTGACCTCTGGATAATGGACATCAGATGCAGAGTGTGACTGTGTGGGTTTGTGTGGGACATGCTTTAAGGCTCGACAAAGTTTACTCTAGCCAGGCTTCTCCATCACCCGAGACTCATGTTTGTGTAATGTTGGAGTGTAGATGGATATTGACTTTGGCCCAGCCCCTTGGGCCTCTGTCCACTATGTTGGCTGCAGTTGGAAGAATCTGGAAACCTGCCGCACATAGAGGAGGTACTGCCTGTGCTGTCCTTTACAAAGGTGTGGGTGGCTCTTAGTCTGCATAATGATAATGCAGCTTTAGCAAGTAATCTGAAATTGTCCCTTCACCTTGATATTTATTTCAGATACACACATACACACACACACACACACACACATTTAAAACTCTGAGGTGAAGAATTTAACCCCAAGCATTCTAGAATAGAACGTGCTTCCCTTTTGAGTAGCGCTGAGCCCTGAGAACTTCAACTTATAGTGCTCTGCTTGTGCTGTTCGGCTAGTACCCGCTTCAGTTGCTTTATATACATGGCACAGAGCATCTGATATTTGTTGTGCACTAATGTTGCTTTTAAGTGCAAGCCGAGGAACTTGTGCATTCATGTGGTTTATGCCGGAAGTAAACGGAATAATGAAAACTGGTTGTTATGCTTAATTAGCTAGCAGTCAGCAGACATCCACAATTATTTGCCTATCCCATATGCCTCAACTGCAACTGATTGTGTTGCATGTTAAAAAGGCCCCTTGTGTCAGTTTCGAGCAGCCTTTTATTTCCAAATAGGCCGCAGAAAAAGGGGACCTGCTATGCTCCTTCTCAGCATTTTTAAAATTTATACTAGAATAGATTTACATGCTTTAGTTTTCCTGAATCACCGTACAACTGTATTCACCCTCCGTCTGAGACGCTCTGTTAGAGCTTCTGTGTCTTTAAGCCCTGGCTCCCAATCAGTCAACTGCGCTCAGACTGGTTAGCTTACCTGATTTATTCTGATCGGTTAACCGCTGGAGTGGTATCCTGCTACAAGTTCCACCACCCACACCGCCGTATCATTTTGACCCTGAAAGTCGTGTTGAAAAAGTTGGTATACCTGATCCATCCTTAGACTGGAGCAGGACGTTTCAGGGTGCTAAGTTTCTACTTTTTCGCTTTTTCTATGCATTGCGTCAAGAAAAGTCCGAAAATTAGTTTCTGTGGGAGACTTTCTTTCCCTGGCCTGCCTTATAACTTTGCAGACTGTTTACATCCATAACCAGCATATTTTTCTGACTGTGCTCCTGACTGTGTTTTTTTATTTTTATTTTTATTTTTTGTGTGTCATATTTATTTTGTTCATGCTCGAAACACTAAATACAGATATATCGTGAGACAGCACCGCCGGGACGGACTAATCTTCTTTCACTTTGCCCCTCATTAATTACATGTACACACGTCAACTAAATGTCATGGTAACTACACTTGTTTTGAGCTAATTTAATGTTTAATTTGTGATAATATTGAAAAATACTGAATAATGAAAATATAAAAAAACACTGTCTAAAAAAAAGGAAGTAAAAAAAAATCATTAATAATACTTTCTCCTTTGGCTACACATTAAACCAAAAAGCCAAGTCTAGGTTTAGTGCACAAATGATAAGTGTAGAGATAATGGCGTTAGTAGTGTCACTGTGCACTGAAGGTCGTTCTTTTTCACAAGTGCAAAGTAAAAAAAGTATGTTTATTAATAGGCCCTTAATGCCGCTTTTAATATCGTCCACAAATCATCTTCCCTACAGTAGTTGTATTGTTATTGTATGTCATCTTTGTGATCAGATTTCACTTTGAGCGAATGCTCTTAATGCCGGTGTTTGGCAAGGGAGAGTGAATGCAAGTGTCTATTACACTAGTATTACTTCTGATAAGGCCGGGACGCAGATTTGAGGAAGTCATTCTCTTTTTGCCTATTTGCATAAGTTCCATCCTGTGTAATATATTTCTCAAGCACACTGTTACCTTATATGGAGTTAGTGGGCTAACTGTGATGAAATCACTTTTGACATGACATTCGCCATTAATTCAGCTGATTGATTGTTTGGATTTAACAATGAAGTGGGTTTCATTTTGTGAGCAGCCTTTGCTGCTGTGTCGTATATCCCTCTTTGTATGCATCGTGTCTCTAAATGTTCTCACCCATAAGTTTTTTTTTAGAGGTGTGTGTTTCTAAATTTACTTCTTCCCTGTCATCTGGCCAAACGCCTTTTCCCAGTAACGCCACTGCACACAAGTTGTTAATGGTCATGTATGTTGTAAGCCAGTAAGGGATATGTGAGTCTGAACACTCTAAATGTTAATAAAGTCTCAACTCTGGAGCCTTTGGGAAAGCAGGCCCAGAGTACATGCACAGATGGAACAGTCATTCTGTACACCTGCAACGTGTTGGAGGAAGCAAAGCACACTGGGTAATCCCACACATTTCCTCTTTGCCGCACTGATAAATGCACATGCACACTAGATTTTAATAACCCATGGTAGCGCTGGACAATATATTGTCTGTACCAGAATACCAATGGTGGTGTCACACAGCGATATTGGATTGTAGTTTTAGGGGTATCACAGGACAGCAAAAACTAAACTGCAATATATGTAATATAGCTTTGAAAGAATGTAACTTACTGGAAATGTGGTATCTATATTTAAGAGAAGAAAACAGAGCCGTTAAGTCCAAGAGCTTTGAAAGACATTTGTAAGACATTTTTTTACATTAAGGACCAGTACTCAGGAAGCATGGGTTTTACTTCTGAACTTCTGAGCTGAAGTGTCATCTAATCCTCCATCGACATGTTTAAAAATGATTGTGATGTTGAACTGAATCAGTACTGACCAGCAATAATCCATAGTGTACAACTAGCCTTATTTCTAAATCTCTGAAGCGATGGCTGCAGTGCTTACATAATTACTTATTCTCAGTCCACTCCTCTCCTATTTTGTCTTTACTGGTGACATCAATTGTCCTCTGTTTCTGAGTAGTCTGTATCGTCATTCATACGGAGACCTTCCGTGGCATTTTGACAGTTACAATCTTAGCGCTCCATGGCATAACAGAAGTGAAGTCACAGGAAGTGCATAGTTGTGGAGCAAGGCTTGACGAAGGCCCCCAGATGCAAGAATGTCCTTACAGCATTGTCTTCGCATGGTGACGCATATCATCTGTCTGAATTGTTTTTATTCACGACATTAAAAGATACACACGCCGTGTACGGTACCGTGTATTAGGATACATCATGATGTGTACTGAGACTAAAGATATTGGGCCTTATTCACCAATACCTTCCCAAGTTTATTCTTACATGCGTTCTTAAGAAACCTGTGCCAGATTTATGACGTTCTTAAACCACAGAATTGTTTGCACCTTTGTGGTCTTGAGTAAGTGTAGTTGTGTAGATTGTGCTCTTACTCAAGAGGACAAATCCCAAACTGTGCAAGTGGAGAATTTCTTCTTAGGAATGGTGGATGAATAAGGGCCATTGCTATGATTTACTTGGACTAGAAGATATTGATATTAAATAGCTTGTTTGCTGCCAGATATTAATTTTCGGTTATGCTCCTGTATGTTGTCATTGCTGTAACAGAACCTCTCTAAAATCAGAACTTTTTCCTTTTATGAAGTTTAATGTACCACAAGCCCATTTGTATTGCTCCATTTGTCACAAAGTGTTTACACAATGTAAAGGCCAGCTGGCGTTTTTAAATGCTATAAAAGAATAAAGACTGAAATAATGAAGGCATTACCACATCAAGGCCGCATATCTTTCCTGCTATCTTGTAGTCAAGACAACCAAAATATTTTTGTGAATGGAATGGAGGCTGATTTATTCTGTGAAGGCTGTACTATTATTATACTATCACCTTCGCTTCTCAGTATATGCTCTTTATTTAGCTTGCCCACACAGTAACCAGACTCAACTTACTGGTACAGCCTATATCCATTTTACCTTATTTTGCATGTTGTCTTTCAGTGGCCTGTATTTCACTGAATATCAATGAACCATTGAAACTTGAACAATACTCACATCGCAGGACATGCGATGTTAAGTAAGCCATATTAAATGAAGCATGTTTTTTGCTGCTTGGTAGAAAAGAACACCTTGCACAGTTCCTAGACTCTGATCTAAGGCTTCTCAGATACACAGAGGAATAGTCACTGTGCTCATGTGCAATTGCATTTGGCGCACTCAAAGTGCTTACAGAGTTAATGCAAAACATGGTTCACACTTACAGGTGTAAAAATCATTTCTTAGCTTTTTATTATTATTTTTAATTTCTCCACAATCATTTTACACTCAATGTTTTTAGATGACGTTCAAGTTGTTTGGTGAAATATTCCTGAATATTTTTTCATATCGCCAGAATATGACAGGAAAAAAACTTGCAGTGTCAGTTTGTTCCCAAATCGTATAGACCTAATTGAAACAGAATTGTACTCCTCTGTTTTGTGATAGTGGCCGACAGGTTTGCTTATACTGCTGTATTGTTATAGAACAACTCAATAGGACAAACCTTTTCACCTTTGAACGAACACACACGCACACACACCACTGCACAGGTGTCCTTGGTCTCTCATTTTGTTTATTTGCGTAATCTTCCTGCTTTCCTTCCCTCTTTTGTGCATCTGGAGGAAGGAGTTCGATGCTTATTGGCACCACAAGTTTCCTCACGGTTACCTCAGCATTTTGACCCACACTCTAAATAAAGATAGTGTGATGCAAAGAAGAAGTCCCTCTTATGGGGATCATGGTAAACAGTGACCGCATGTGTGGTGTAGATGTGTATGTGAGAGTTTGTCACAGCCAGCTAATGAAGTAGTAGTGCGCTGTGGATCAATTATAAAGGATACTCGGTTTCTGTATTCAATAAGTGATTTCTGATGATAGATGAAACTAGCTTTTAATCACTGTTGGTACACAATCCTTCATCTGATGTTTGATGGTGTAAAACAAAGACAAAACTAATTTACAGGATACTGATCCAACAGACATGATATGTAAATCACCAATCCAAATGACTCAGGATCTCTTTTGTCAGCAGCAATCTAAACGCTTACGGCCCCGTCCCAGATTAGAAGGCTAACACAGATAAGCACAGTGTATTTGATCGCTGTCATTACTTCCCCCTTCACTCAAACTTCACTCAGACTTTTAGAGAGTTGAAGTGTATCATTAAAAAAAGAATGCCAAAGTTTGTGTCTTTGTGTCTTATCTATTTTCTCATCTCCTCAATCTCTTTTCAGAAATGGAAGAAGAACTGGTTTGTGCTGTATCCTGCCAGTCAGAACGGCATAGCACGGCTTGAGTTTTATGATTGTGGAGGCAGTGGCACTGAAAAACCCAGCACTAAAAAACTGGACAAAAAGATCATCCGCCTTTCAGAGTGTATCAGCATCCTTCCTGCCGTTACCGAAACCTGCCCCAAGGAGAACATGGCCGCCTTCTGTGTGGAGACCAACGATAAGATGCATGTGTTTGCAGCCGAAAAGCATGTCACAACTGAGTGGGTGGAGAAGATGTGTGAGATTGCCTTTCAGGTGAGGCATGTTTTAATAACTTTACACTTACAAGTATTTGCCATTAGTTATGTCGAAATAAGGGATCTATGCAGGATTTCAAATGTTTAAAAATTATTTGTTGTATTTGAGCTGCTAACACTTTTAAATTAATGCAGGTTTCTAGTAGTGGATGGAGAATAAGAAGCCCCAGTGCTAGTTTTCTAGTTGTCCATTTTAGCAAGATTCAGCATATTACAGAAATGTACAATACAAACACACTAGCCTAAAAGCAAATCTTAATGGTTTGTCATTTAATTTGGTGGACAAAACTCTAAAGTACTAGCATACACTATCTTGTTTAGTCTGTGTCAGCTTAAGGTGTTTGTGTTTGCATACCAAATGAACTTGGAATGTCTGGGCATGTTCCGGATACATGCTGGGAACTTCCAAAAGGAAAAGGAACTGTGCACTTTTATGAGAATCAGAAAGGCAGCAGCCTCCTTTGCATACTCAGCATCTCTCCAATTCTTTCCCCTTCTCTTTCTCTCCCTTCGGCTCTTAGGGTGGGAGCGGATCCCTTGGTAGTCCTGACCCCAACGGACAGCAGGAACTTCAGATGGCCGAGAACATGATCTATTACTCCAGAGAGGAAGGTAATAGAAAGTGTGGGAGTACACATGCCATATTTCTGTCATATCTTGGCCGTTTAATGATGTTACATAATGCAGATTTTACCGCACTTCAGCCAGTAGAAGGTTGACTTCTCTCCCATTTTCCTTCTCATTTTTCGCTCATGGCTCCTAATCAAGAAATTTTTCATGGGCTTTCTTCTGGCTAACATAGTCATGGCTGTGCTTGCTTTGGAAGCAAGGTCCTCATTACCACAAACAGTAGATAGAGATAGGAATTATATATGCCTCTGGGGCAAGTTCTTAAACAAAGAGGCCTTATGACATCTTTTCCTGTCCCAGTTTGGTTGTAGTGCAGACACTGTTTTGGATTTGTGTGGAAGTGTCCCTTTTGTGTTGATGGAGGACAAGCCATGTCAGCACCTGAACCATAACCATGTAAGAGAAAAGGCAAACTGGCCTCATCTTAGCAGGCGGAAGGGTACTTTCCCTGGTCACATGTTAGGCACACAGCACTGGAAAAATGTGGCTGTTAATGTGTTTACACTAGACAGTATGGAGGGGAGAGCTGCTTCCTTACTGTGACAGACATGCGCACACACACACAGAAAGACATGTCGCTGCATACCATGTCTGCTATTAGGGCAGTTAAAAGTGATTGAGTTAAAGAGAAAAATGTTACTTAGCAAAACAAAGGGGCTGTACAGAGAGTGGTACAGAATCCCAGGCATTTGGCCCCCTCCTTTAGCAGAGCCATCCACTGCATTCAGATGTCCATTATGGAGATAGTTGGGGATAGACATAGAGATACATACTTAGATTTTTGAAACAGTGAAGGCAACAGTCTCTCTCTCTCTCTCTCTCTCTCTCTCTGAATTCTGATCCAGAATATGAATGTTTCTAGGGAAATGGAGGTCATGAACACTTCTGTTTTTCATAAGGGCTCCAGTGACTTCCTCAAAGAGCCGTGAGTGCCTGTGAGTGAGCACTAACATTAAGAGGCTTGTGACTTTGCAGTCTTGGCACACTCACTCCATGCCTTTATTGCATGAGTGTGTATGTGTGACCATCATATGCAGTGTGGTGGATGTGTATATTCAGTTCTACTGTTCTGCAACACCAACCAAGCATGTAAAGTGACACCATTTCACTGCTGTGCAACACTAGCTGTCAGTTTTACAGACATTTAATTTTCCACTGGCCTCAGGGGATTTTAAGAGCCTCTCTGAAGTGAGGCCACTGATAACAACTGTGAGCATCTGCAGGTCCTGATAAGCTAGCAGATCAGAGCAAAGCACTGCAGGCCTATAACAGCAGACAGACAGACTGGCACAACTGTACCAAATAAACATCCTGCTTACACACGAAACATAAGGGAATGTTGCAAAGGCATGGCTGTCTGTTGACTTCCTGTGAGCATTGCAATGTAAAATATGAAGGAATGTTGCCTTTAAAGGTCCGTTAACCTCTGTGTTGGAATTCACTGAAATATCTGCACTAAAATAAGATAAGCTTGTACATGAGCTTGTACACTGTATATGTCTTAATATTCAATCCACACACAAAATGACTCTTTGCTCTTTTGTTGTATTGCTCATTTTTGGCTCTTTGCCATAAACTACAATATGGGATAAAAGTATGTAACTAATAAACTAGTAGAAACAGGAAACAAAATATGGAACAAATGTGGATTTAATTGGTTGTGCCCTTGGGCAAGGCACCTAACCTCTCACTGCCCAGGGCAGCGCTGTGCTATACTTCATAAACCAAACGTAGGACTAGAACTACAGAACTAGAAGTTTTTTAGCTGTATATTTTAATAAACTAAAAAAATGAGGACATGTATAACCAGTATCTGTAAGTTTGCTTAAGGAAGTTCACAGTATAGTTGCTGTACAAAATAAAACTTGGATGAAAACTAGTTGTGTACTCAAACTTAACTACAGTTACACATCAAGTATTCTTTAGTGCATGTGTTAAAATACACATACAAGTACACTGATACATACTAGTATAACTGGGAAATCTACTTGAAGTTTACTGAATAAAAACTTTTATAAGGTTTTATAAGGGTGAGACGCAAACAAAACACTAAGACATGTCAGGCATAGGACACAAGTCTCTCTATACCAGCAAAGAGAATATTATATTTCAGCTCACATTGGAGGCCTTGAATGTGGGCCAGAACATCATAGTTTTAACTAAATAAGGTCATCCTTTTGGGTTTTGCCAGAATAATCTGTGTTGTATGAGTCCTTTTATTTTCTTCCATATGAACTGTAAAGGATTTCAGACAAACAGAAAAACAGGGAAATAACCCAAAAACCCAAAAAACACAGAATAGCCTGGTATCACCTGTTTGTTCCCAAATGTTTCAATAATATATATTCTCTCTCTCTCTCTCTCTCTCTCTCATATTTTGTAGTTAATGAATTCTGGGTAAGCATCCAAAGAACAGAAGCATCCGAACGATGTGGTCTGTTGGGTAATTACTGGCTCAAAGCAGATGGAGAAAGCCTGATACTGAAGGAGCCTAAGACTAAGAGGAACTTGCTGGTGTGGCCTTACAAACTGTTGCGTCGCTACGGCAGAGACCGAGTGAGTTATACCCCACTTTAGGCTGGATCTCCTTTAACAGTGTACATGGAATCTTTCTTTCAACAATCTGAGTTTCATAGACAGAAATGTGGTGAGGTTGTGATATTAATATTCATCTCTTACTTTATGTGTACACACGCTTGAGTAGTTTTTCCATTGCGTAATATGAACAGTGCAGAATAAAGCTGACCAAGGCTGAAACCTGATGACATGTGTGAAGACCCAAATGATGTGAGCTTAATATAATCTTGGTTGTTCACAACACGCTTTTTTTGGTGATGGTTGCCCTAATGCTAAAACTGACACTTCTAGCAGGAACTTGAGGCCACAGTTGTTTCCAACTCTGCTTCCTGTTGTTACCATAGAAACTGGTTTGGTACAGGAAGCTGGTCTTCCTCTCTCCTTCAAGAGTGGGCGGGTGGCAGGGTTAAGGTGGCAAATAACTGTTGAGGCATCAAGCTCATGATATCTCTCGAGCATCTGAATGAACTGGATATGCTAGTCCTGTTGTTTATAAGCTAATCTTGATATGATCACAGAATTACTTAACATTACTTAGGCTTGTGCAAAACATAAAGGGCTGCTCTCAAACACATCAGTTAAGCCTAGTCCTGGACTACCCTAATTTGAGTCTGAGCAATACACACATAGAGAAATAGAAGGTTAGTTCTATTCTTGTTAGCTAGAAATGCCACAGGTAAATAGAAAAAAAAGCCACATTGTTAATATCAAATCATTGTGTCGTATAATCATCGCTCTCTTTTCTTGATGTCTTGTTCAGGTGATGTTCTCGTTTGAGGCTGGTAGGCGCTGTGAATCAGGTCCAGGGAACTTCACCTTTGAAACGAAGCAGGGGAACGAGATCTTTCAAATTGTGGAGACTGCAATACGGGAGCAAAAGGCCCAGGCTGAAGAACGCCACCAGAGCTGCCCCTCATTTGATGCAGACTGTCCTGCCATGCAGCAGATTCGCGCCGCCATTGCTGAGGGAAACAGTCGGGAGGCGGACGGAGACTCCGGTGGCAGCAAGCCTGGATCTGCAGATGGCGTCATTGGCCGAAGGGAGGGTGAAGGCAAGAATTTAAAGGGTCGCAGCTTACCAGAGCCCCCCGCGCCTGTTACAAGCACGCCACCACGGTCCCCTATGCCACGTGGGCCAAAAAGTGGACCTATAATGGAGGACCAAGTTAATCTGTACTCTGAGCCTGCTGATTCTGTTCGTCTGCCACCTAATCTTGGAGACAGCCTTTATTCTGACCCTGTTGACAGCATCAAGCCTACACCAACTCCCAACCCACGGCTACGTCCAATCGGAGACGAAGGGGGAGGTCGTCATCAAAGCAACAAACCTGAGCCTTTTTATGCAGATGTCTATGACCGGGTGACCTTGGACCTAACCCAAAGAACAGGAGCCCTGGGACTTGAGCCACGGGGGAGACGTCCTGCAGAAGGAACCCCAGCAGAGCACATCTACGATGAACCCGAGGGAAGAGCGGGTCCTCCAGCAGGCCAACCTATCATAACTTTTTACGATGAGGCGCGGTTGGAGAGCCAACCCTGGAGAACCAGAGGACTTGAAGAACTTCAGGGTCATGAGGTGCCCTACAATCCCAGCACAGATGACTACAGCGTCCCTGCCTTTGGCAAGGCACATCTACCACAGGCTATGGCCAGGCCTAAAGGTCCAAAGCCCCTTACAGCACCCAAACCGGGTAAGGCAGCACTTCCCAGAAAAGATCCTCCTCCACTGCCCCAAAGTAAAGCTAACATAAACAACAACAACAGCAGCACCACCAGTAACCACTATAGTGGTGGAGAAGGAACTCGAAACGGATGGAATGGTGGAGGAAAAAAAGAGAAACAGGTTGAGCTTTATAGTAAAGTGTCTAAGCATAGACCCCCGGCCACTGCTTGGCACCCTGCCATGCGAACCCCAGACATCATCTACGACAACTTGGGTGATATCTGACCTAAACCTGTGTGCCTTCTGACAGCCCAAATGCATTCTGATGACCCGTCTTTGACATACGAACTTAGTCCTAGAGGTCAGGTGAGCATTTAGAAAGCCCTTCTTGCTTGGCAGTGAGACATCTGACGATCACTTTAATGCCTGGTAAAAGAGTAAGTGTGCACAGCGTAGTGTCATTAATATATCTGGCACCGCAGACTGTGGTCGGTGATCAGTGACACAATGACAAAGGAAGGTGTTTTTCACTATGGTGGACAATGGAACTACATATTTTACAAAACATAAATGTGACTCGTAAAACACACATTTGATACATGTGGGTTATCCACATGGTCTCATCGTAGAAGATATTATAATTTTGCACTTATTTCCTTTTTGTGAATTATAATGAGTCTGTGACTTGTATTTTAATAGCTGCAAAGCACTTACATGTCAGAAATCAGAAGTGGAAGGCGAGGGAGTATGTTTCCTGTGGTCTTACAGTGCCTGACAGTTAAATCTTGGATGCTCAGCGTTCATAGATTATATGGGCAATTGTTGCACACATTCAGATTTGTTTTGTATTGAGATTTTTAAATGTAGCATTTTACTAATCTGTCCCACTGCTATGTGTGTGTTGGATGAAGTCAAAAACAGCTGTGCTGTTGATAGGATGATGAAAATTATGGTGATAACAATAAAAAAATGTTCATAGGAAAACAGATCTTCTGCTTTTATGATTTTTTGGAAGTACCTAATATTTCCACTTCCAGGAAAATCTAGCCTTCTTGAATCTGGTTTTTTTTTTTTTGTTGTTGTGGGAGTCCACAAGGAGGGCGTGAAATTACCTTGAATGCTCTTTTCCTTTTTCACTTTTCTTTATTCACTCCCTCACTTTGCCCCTGTAAATGAGTGCTGATGACTGCCAGAACAGATAAAACGCTGCCTGATGCCTAGTGAATATTAACCAGCTGCATAAAATAGGGCCTTACTTCAAGTGCAGCTTGAACGTTGACTAAATTAATCCGCGTCTGCCTGGCTCTATTTGAAGGTACAGGCTGTTCCTTGTCCTGTTTTCTCTCTTATTCACCCCTTCGCGCTTTTCCTTTCATTTCCCCCACCCTCACTCTTTTCTTCCACTGTCTGAAGGGATTTTTTCGTAACTGGCCACCCTCTTGGCCTGCCAAAATCTGATCTATTCATCACTTTGTGCCTCACTTTTTCAATCTGCAGTTTTCTTAAGCTAAAATGCAGACAGTCCTGTGTCCTTCACACCAGTGTTTTCCCTTGGAAAGACCCTACGAAAACATTTTGGCCGTAGGACTTTGTATATGGACTAAACTGCTCCCCTGAATATTGTGTGCAGCCAAGCACATGTGCATCTTGTTGCTTCCTGTTTGCAACATAGACATTTTCACATAGTACTAACCTTTTGTGTGCTGATTGTCCAAACATGACCTGTATGTGCTGAACACAATGTGACCTTCAATTGCTTCAGACCTTTTTTTTTCTTCTGGTACTTCTCTAGGCACAATTGAAATATACAAGTCATTATGCTCTGGCCTTGGTGTAATGATGAAATCTCGTGTCTTTTCATCTGACACTACCTCTCACACTTCTCACACACTTTTATAGTGTTATTACCTTCCATTAACTTTTTATATCAGATTCACTTTCACTGATAAATAACCCTGAACCTTGATATAGATCTCAGATTTGTGATCATGCCATGGCGCATGAACTGGAAGAGTATCTAGTGCTCCTTTATTATTTGTAAGGTGGGAGGAGAAAGGGATAATAGTGGTGGATGCATTTATTTCTTCTTAAAGCTCCTGCCTTTGGGAGGTCATAGCAGCCTTTTCTTCGCTCTGTTGTCAAAACTATTGAAGTGCCTTAGCAAGAAACAACCACAGCTGATTGTGACTGTAATACAGCTTTTGCACCATTTGGCACATTTGGAAATCATTCCCTTTTCTCATATCTGAAAAAAGGTATTGGGGTGCACAAAAAGTCTGTACAGAAAATAGAGGGAAATGGTCGTTTGTTATTTTGTAACCGAATACACAGCCATCTTCGGTTGTAAGGGGAAGCGCTTCACAGACTGGATTAAGGGCTATCATGTGCTGTAAAATATACTATGATCTTGTTTTTCAGCAATCATGTTACATTCTCTGGTGGTAAACGGCCATTTCCTTAAGCTTTTACCACTGTGTTGGTAGACAGTGGAGAGGGGACTGATTTACACTTCACTGGTACATACAATTCTCTAAGAAGAAAGCTTGTTGGAGCCTGACACCAATCAGATAATAGCTTGCTCTGTGAAATTACAGGAGATCCTAAAGTCTTTGCAGAACACAAACTTTAAATTGTGTTAATTTAATCATTACCGTTTTCAGTGGTTTCAGTTTTGGCCTTTTGTGGCCTATAAAAAGGGTTGCACTTGGGATGTATTTCTCATCTTGCTTGACTTCCCCTTTTCTACAATGTTCCGTTTCTGTTTTCATTCCACCCCCATCTTCATGCTTGGATAACTTGGAGGGGGGGAACAGAGCTGTGTCGTTGTTCTCTGAATAGCTGAGCAGAAGTACAGCTGTTACCTGAAAATACTTCTCACTGTAATCATATGTCTTAAACTGCGTCACGTTTTTGTACTAGATTTTATCATTTCAGCTAACCAATGTCAAGTTGACGTATACAAATCCAAAAATGGAGAATACTGTATGTGCTGTGATGAACAGCTTGACATACTATACTGTTAGCTTTTCTAAAGTTTTTTGAGGAAAAATAGTTCCACAGCCACTTGGCTGGGTGTAGACTTTGTCATGACTGAGTCACTGATCACGTGCATGTGATTGCACGTCAGCTACTGAGTAAATATGATTTGTGTTATATAGTTCAGATATGTGGGAGGCCGATCCTGTGGATTTGGTTATACTGATAGGATATCTCTTTAGAGGAAACTTATAGAAAGCTGGAAAATATATTCCATAAAAAACATGTTTTTGCCAAAAGCTAAGCACTCCTATTTATGGAAACAGCATTAGTTCTTCTGGCCCTTGACAGATTCAGTCTCTCACAGACACAGGCTGTAAGGACACAAAGGTTTGTGAAGATAAACTAGGAAGGCCTGTTTGTGTGAAAATGAGGCCAAACTGCACATCTTCATACATTTATATTTAAAATTCTTCAGACTTGGACAAACATTTGTGATCAGTTAATAGCTTCAACGGCATGGCTTTTAATCCGCTTTATACATCGATGCACAAATATATTTACAGTGATATGAATGAACTGAACAGTGGCTTTAATAAAATGGTGCACTCTTTAGTGGTAGCGGTAAGAAACCTGCTTGTTGTAGTTTGTTATTTGTATTATATACAATTACTTTTCTAATAAGACTGTTGTTCAGTTTGACTCGAGTTTTAAATAACAGTGCACAGACATTACACTCCAGCAGGCCGCCTTCCCCAGGAGAGAACACATGTTCAGGCCATTAGATGGGGGTGCAAATACATTTTAGGCAAAACTTAAGCTAACAGAATTGGAACAAATCTTTAATCCTTTCAGAACCACAATACATACAAATATTTAAATAAAACAGGAACTCAATACTGAGAAGCACTTGAAATGCTGGGAAACTAATACTTAACAAAATGGCTTTGCCGTAAGAGCTTCTTGCCTGTAAACAGTGGCCAGAGTTTGCTTAATATCTAACATCAAAGTGATGTCATAATGACATGGCGTAGGCTGTTTCGTGGGCGGATATACGGAAATCTTAATGAAGCAACCCTGATGGGTCTTGGTCACAGAGCTTCTTTGAGTAACACGATGGCGCTGACCTTAGTACGGTTTCAGAACTCTTCCGTCCCATCTATGCCCCAAACCCTATAAGAATGGTTCCAAAGCCAGGCCTTATTGCACCAGGAATGAACAGAGCTCTCTCTCTTTCTCCTTCGCTGTCTCTCATTGAGGTCTTGTTCTGAATTTCTCATCAGCTGAGTACAGTGTGTTTCTTTCAGTCCTGTTGGGCAGGCTTGAAATGCCTCTGCATCTTTATGTGCTCGGTTCTATTGCTCTCCACTGCACCCTAATGCCCTACAAATAGACTCTTTCAGTTAGAACAGCACTCTGAAAAGAGCTGTACACTCTCTTGTACTCTTTTTCTCGCTTTTGCTCTCTAAACCGGCTTTTGTATCGCTTTTGTCCCTAAATTGTTTTGTGCTTCTATTTAGTTAGTTTCTTGCCTCAGCATTTCAGCCTGGAGCTTCGAGAATATCCCAGTTGTGGTGAAGTCGCTGTTAAAACAAACAGGCCAGTAGTAAAATACTTAATGTGAACCATACTAATTAAGCACTGTGAGAACTGCTTCTAATTGTAGGCGTTGTTTGAGAAACAAAACAGTTTTAGTTTATGTCTTCTGGCCATCTGAAATATGGGCGTTTCGTTAGCAGACTGTAATGCTGTTTTTGGAGTCATCTGGTGAAGAATGGGGGCGTTTTATCTGCTCAGTAATGTTTTACAGCTGTGGAGATATATAAACAGTTGGTGTGAGCTCCATTGTGAGGCTGCCATGCTGCACTGACCAACAATAAACTCAAGAAGCTTACATGGATTAATGAACTGAACTGAATGCTGTTGTGCTATTTAAATTACTAATAGGCTTTTCTTTGTTTTTTATGTTTATATATGTTTTGTAGCTATAGATCAAGACCATCTTTTTGGGTCAAATGTCTGTTAGACATTAAAATATAAATAACATCCACTCAAAGTACCAAATATATGACAGAGAGCTAATTTGCATATGTAAAAAATAATAATTAGTGTTTCCAAACTATAAATACATCTGTGGTGGAGTGTGGTTTGACAGTTTATGTAGGCCACTTAAGTGAGTCTAAACATAGACAGAGCAAACTAATTCTCATTAGTTAGTGCACCACTCTCCCTTGTTCTCTCTCATGCCATCATCCTCTGCGATTCATTATCCTCATCATCATCCAGGAAACATAGCGAGGGGGTACGTGCACGGGAGTGGCTGAAGGTCAGAGGGGGGCGAGACATTTTACATGGGGGGGCAGAAGCAAGAGGGGCCACGGTGGCTCTCACACGTCCCTGCTGAAGGTAGAAAGAAAAAGTGAGAGTAAAAACAAGAGAGCAATTTCACAACTCATTACAACCAATGTTCTATGCAAAGATTTTGAGGGCAATTCAATTGCTTAAAATTATTTATTTAAATTTGTGTATTTTTATTTGTATTTACTATTGTAATTAAAACAAACGAGCATGACAAAAGTAAAAAAAAACAAGAATTTCAAAATATTTTTCAAAAACATTATTAAAAGTGTGTTACAGGTAGAATAACACGTTTTCTAGATTTGTCAAATTCTACCACCAGCACACTTATGACCTAATAAAAATAACATGACTGAATTAGTGAAATAATGTTTACAGTAATGTTTGTGTTTTCTAAAGACATAAATGTGCACCTTATGAATTGCTTATGGAGACCTGTGCACTGTACTGTAAATTAATTGCACGATCAGTAGCATTACTTTTATTTATTTAATTTCCAGCTTTACTTTAACTGTTATTTATTTGTCTGTGTTAGGAAAAACAGAAACATACATTTTACAGAAATTTATACAGAAAGTAAAAATAATATTTTTTTTACCACTTTAGTGTCCACCCATTCCCTTTATTACAGCTTCCATTCTTTTCAGGAAACTTTTTTCTATGAAACCTGTAGGGATATTTTCATGCTTCTTGTAAACACATCCAAGTTTAGTTTTAGGAGTTGCATTTTTTGCTTAATCTTAATTACAAATATTCTTTAAATCCATAAAACATACAACACCTCACTTGTTTTCATGTTCTCAATATCATTAAAGGATGTTTTGGAAACTACTGTTTTTTCACTTTTCTTCTGACTTTCCTTTATGCAAATAGATTATTTTACATCGGCCCTCCCCAGAATCATCTCATACAGAAAACAATAAAAACAAAAACAATAGCAGTTTTCACTAGGAATCTAATAAATAAAGGATAAAGGTCTGTCTCCTGCCTAGTAGACTCTTGTAACTCTATATTTGCGGTATGTGTGTCTATTTGCATTGGATTTTTTTATATGTTTGCCAAGTTTAAGGTACAGGTTAGTTAAAGTAATAGCTTTGATATGCAAAAGCTTGTGTGTGTGTGTGTGTGTGTGTGTGTGTGTGTGTGTGTGTGTGTGTGTGTGTGTATAGGTGTACATCCTATGACATTTAGCATATTTAACAATAATTTTATCTAGATTTCTTTCTTTCAGTTGTTCTTTGGCTTTCTTTCATAAACACCCACACAGTGCTTCTTTATAGTTAGGCTTTCTGTAATGTCCTTGCAAAATATTTACCTATTTGCATTTTTGTGTGTGTGTAGGCTATATTTATACTGATAAGCAAATCCAATGCTCCTGAAATAAAGGCACTTCATTTAAGAACATTGTACAAGTTCTATGTTGGCCCCTAGAACGTGTTTGTCTAGCCTAATCGTGGACTTTATTTTTGAAGCATACGTAAAGCATAAGACACACATTGTGGTATTTCTAAATTCTAATTCCAGGAACCCTTTGCACTTGATGTTTTTTTTGCTTTAATACACCTACTGCATCTCAAAAAGAGCTTGAAAATCAAATGATCACTTGAACAGAGTCAATAACAGCAGTGAAAACAACACAAACGGGTAACACAGCATGGCTGCCTGACCTGCCGTGGTGTGGAGCCCTCTGCTGGGCGGTCTCTGCGTTGGCCTCGACCCCGGCTATGAAAGTGAGATCCGTATGAGCGGGAGAGCAGGCCTCTCATCTTTAGCTCAGGGTAGAGGTTGGAGTGCAGGCACAAAGGGTTAAACACAGGGTCCTCCTCCAGTTGATCCAGGCATCTCTGGGAGATAAATAGACAGTAAAAGTTATGAATAAAAATAATAGCAATGATAATACGTTTTAATGTACACAGTGCCATTCTCATATATATGGATAAGCTACTAGATCTAAATCAGATCCAATTTTATTTCTGGTACTGTTATGTAGAGGGACTGCAAGAAATAGAAATTGCAGATGACTAAGCTGAGTAAAGAGCATTGGTAAAGGTAATTCATTCTACTTCAGGATAACTTTGGGAGAACAGAGAGGTAATGGATGTTGCTATTTCAGGAAACTGAGCCATCATTAGGTGCCCAAGAAGTATGTATTTATATTTCTATGTATGTGTATTCTGTAACCACATGTAGAACACTTGACCTACTGACATTAACAGCTGGTCATACTCTAACCTACGAGTTGATTTTAGCTAAGGCGATCCATGATGTAGAGGAACTGACACATATAAGAGTAAGATGTTGAAATCCAAAAATGACAGCAAGTTATTACTTTCTTTTTACAATAAGAGCTTTAGCAGAGAATGGCACGAATAAGTCATGCATTTCTACAAGCAATAGATCAACGGATACCAGTAAATTGTCACCAAAGAGTGAGTGTCAGAAAAAAAATAGCCCTGTCTGGGAGGAGTACAGATCAACTGAAGAACTTATTGTGTAAATATCTGCCCAGCCTGTGTGTGTTTGTGTGAGACTGACTGTGTGACAGAATACCTGCACCATAGTGAGAGAGTTGGGTGGTGGATCCTCATTAAAGATGGGAAGACTGCATGGCAGCATTAGTTCTCGTGTAAGGACAGGCTTGAGTAACAAAGAGACAGAAGAAGATGACTGGAGCACATAGTAGGAAAACGCACGGGATCCAGAAGCGAACTCGGGCTCCAAACGGACCAGGAGAAACCAGTCACGAGTCTGGAGACACACCAAATCAACAAGTGATTTGGAATAAAATAAGAGTAGCGCACTGTAACTTGGAAACCACTGCATTACATTTTACATCTTAACATCGATGAGGACACCACCTGCTGAGTTGGTCTGTGCTGACATCAACCAGGTTAGGCTATATCATTAAGTACTGTTCAGCAAGTGAAGTAGTAGGCTTTTGTTTAACACCAGCTTTATAAGTTTAAAAACCTTATTTCATAAAGGCCTTGCTTGATAGAGTGAAATTAGCAAATCTGTACTGACTCTGAGTGTGTGGCAGAGAGCGTGAAAGGTGTGGTGGTTGTTTTCCATCTCATCCCAGTCTAGCTGCCAGCAGGTTGTAGGTCTGATGATCAGTGGAAGGCCGTATAACACAGATTGACACACTCCATCTGCTTGAAGAGGTCTAAGACACACACTGCATTAAAGCAATGGTCTGGCTGTAAATCACATTTATAACATACCCCCCTTATGCCAAATGTAATTAATCAGCCAGCAAAGTTTATCACACATTTATTAACACACATTTAACTCAAACAGAAGCAATCTCAAACACAAGACTTGCTTATGTGGTTTCTGACAGTGTGACATGCTGTCCTCTAACAGGACAAAATCTACTTTATACAGCACTGTGTAGTTAGACATGCCCCTGGATTTACAGAATTTTCAACCAAAACAAGCTTTAAGTGCAAGTTCTTGGAATAGCAGTTTCAGAGGAAAGAACAGAAAATATTTTCACTGAATATTTAGAGACTTTTACTGAAGCCTCACCACCACGTTTACATTATTTAGTGTATCTCATCCTTTGAACTAAAATTCAATACATTTCCACACCTTCAATGTTCAATCTTTTGCTTCTCTAAATCCAGGTAACCCCAAGCACACTGAATGATGTTGAGGTGATGGACAGTGACAGCAGCTTCTTTATTTGGTTTCTTCAGCAATAGCTTTGACAGCTGTGTGTCCTTTCACCCTCATAGCATTGTGCTGTCTTCTCACAGTGGAAGGATGGAGAATTTTGAAAGAAAGAAATCAGTATCCACCTCTTTCTCAAAGATGAAATCTTAAAGTGCTATTTATCAGATGGTGAGAGTTTTGTTGGTCCAGCATCATAATATTTATCTCCAGTTAAGTAAAATACTAAACCTTTACCTTTAACTGTTCACTTCCTTATGCGAGTGGATTGTCTTATATCTCCTGTGGGTAACACCTTAGATAACACAACAGGACCATGTTTATAAGGGTACTTTACACCTACACTAGCTCTTCATGACAACGACATAAACATTTACAAAGGCTGACCTCAATAGGTATTGTCGGCACTGATGTTAGGTTGACATAACACATTCAATACAATGTCACATTTGGGTCACATTGGGTTGTGTCATGGGTAAAATGGCATAGCATGCTTTCTCCTCTTACTTTGTAGCTAAGTGTATAGCACAGACAAAGTGTTGATGATGACAAGTCCATTAAATAGTTAAAGGAAATGCTCCTCTGTTATTCAACCAGTCTAGACTATGTCACAGTGACACAAAGTAATAATCTTCACCCCAGAAAGTATCATGACACACAAATCACCTGATATGATCACTCTGAACTCATAAAAACGAAAACTGGAAAATCTTATGACAAACTAGATTTACTGGAATATGTTTAGAAATGTTTATGAAGGTCTCTGTGATGTTGATGTTTCATGTAACCTTAGGGACACTACCCTACAGTAAAGTGCTTCCCTCTTCAGAAATGGCTCCTGAAAATGAATGACCTTGGTTGGTTTGAATGGAAATTAATAAATAAAGAGTGCACAGTACTGCAGTAGCTAAACCTAGCAGTATTAGTCATCTCTAAACCTGAATATCGTCCATACCTTGGTTAATTTGCATAGATACCAAAAACACATACAGTGTCAGAAACCACATTAGCTAGTCAATTTGAGTTCAACAAATTGACAGATGACAGATATAAATTGAGTTTGACTGTGAATATAATTCCAAAATGTTGTATATCCAGTATAATATAAAATATAATAACAATTTTAAACATAAAGAGTTTGGAGAAGTATAAAAGTATATAAAAACTAGTCATGTGTGCTTTATATGAACACTTTACTCACAATGAATGAAGGATCAGTGTAAACCTGAGACCTGTTCGGTAATCACGTAGGCAGAAACAGAGTAAGAGTAAAACTGAGATGACAGAAAGCAAAAGAGAATGAGACAAATTGACACAAGAAGACTGTTTCAATTCGCTGCACAATGGCAAGGTAAGAATGCTCTCACTGTCTCTCCAAAATTCCCTGAGATCAATGATCTCATGAGCATGCAAAACATATGCAAAACCCTCAAGTCACCACAATGTATGGCAGTGTGTCTGTCCCTGTGTGTGCTTAAAGTCTCACACACTGAAGCCTCTGTCAAGTTGTTCCACACTACAGTAGAGCATGACTCATACACATGTTCAGCATGACACTGATGCCCCTTTTTGCATAATCCATTCATTTTCTCTCTTGAGTCTCACTCTCTATCTGCCTCTCACTGTCTCTCTATCTCGGTTTCTCTGTTTCTTTTTCACAGTCACTTTTTCCACAGTCCCTTGTTTGCCAGCTTAATGTTAAAGGTTTAATAATCACTTAAAAATGAAATCTGATTCAAATGATACAAATTTCCTTTAGGAGGATGTGGGGCACAAGCTAATGTGGTATTAGGTAGCACGGAGATATAATGCAGTTAAACATGTTCCAGTAGGAGAAGTCTTCACATTCTAATAGCAACTAGTCATCATCTCCATTTTTTTCTCTATTTTTCCCCCCAGCACAAACCTGTTTTGATATCTTAAATGTAACATTTTGCTGATTCCTGGTTTCTAGTTTAAATCACAGAATATATTTATTTTAATAAATGTATTATATATATGTGTGTGCTTCAAAAATGGCATTTTGCATCATTTTATCATTTTAGCAATTTTTCTAACTAGCCCCTCTGTCTATTACAATCATCACACCTGTGGAGTAAATAATAAGGTTTGCAATCCACTGTCAACTGAATTGTCCACATACAGTAGGTGCTACACACAAAGTTTATGCTTTCTTTTGTAGCAGAGACAATAGTGCTAACCACAACAATATAGAGTAATAATATTATAATATTATTTATTTACATAATTATTGGTAATAATACTAATAATAATGAAAATAATATTATATATTCATACACTGCTGTTCATACTGGTAGAAGCTTTAACATGCTTTAAAGACTGGAGATTAACAGTAAAATAAGAAATTAAAGTTAATGTTTCTATTAATTTAGATTAATTTAGATTATTTAGAGAACTACATAAACTGCAGCAATAACAGATTAAGGTAAAAAAGATAAACTTCAAAAAAGAGATAGAATTGTAATTCTACAAGATGTACATCTTGTAAACAGGTAAACAATTTAGTTTTATAGTTTGAAAGTCTTGATTTTCAGAAGAAATATAAACATTTATTCATGTGTAATCAGCATATCTATGAGTATTTGTATTTTTCCATATGAAGCGTTGCTTACAAAAATACTACTGTTCTTCATCTACTTTTTGTATATTTAGCAAAAATCTAAATGTATTAGGTTATAGGTTGTTATTGACAGACGTTTACTGTAACTCTTTGCATATAAATACTATGCATGACAGTCTTGATTACATATAAGAGAAATAACACTACTTAGTCTTTAGTTTTTTTTTTTTTTTTTTTAAAAGACTCCCTCAAAATCATGTTTAACGGCATAATAATTCTTCATAAGCTGTTGTCAGTGCAGAATGTATCAATGGCCCCATTCATGGCAGAACTTTAATGTGACTGGCTATCTGCAGGCCTCAGGCTGATCTCTAGTAATTAAGCTTTGGCATAGCTACAACTGAGCCCAATTTATCTTCAACCATACTTGATAACTCGCAGTCGTTGTAGTGGGGGCTTCTGATTGGACAGGCTCTTGTTAGGAGACTGGAAGTCTCGAACACTCTCAGTTTTCGCTCCAAGGTCAGGCGTGCCAGAGAGGAGGGCAGGACTCACCAATCTTTCCTGAATGTCACACTTTATACACACTACAAACACACACACAGTTTTATTTTACTTTCTTGCTTGCACACATATTCTGTATGTCAGAAATAAGAAAGGTATTGTTTCTTAGTGTTAGATAGATGTAATGCAAATTACCAGGATTAGATCTGAGAGCAGGGTTGGTTTTTGGGTTAAGCGTTTGTCTAGGAGCAGGTAAGAGCAGCTGAAGATGCTCTCTTTCTCCTGTGTGGTCGTGTAGCCATGTTTTTAGAACATTCTCCACAGCAACCACACTGTTCTCCACGGACTGAAGATACATTTCTGTTCCTAACATTAGATCCTCTAAAAAGACATACAAGGATTAGTAGGATACTTGAGGATAGAGAAAAGAGTTCAAATGTTTTTGCATCAATCTCATATCACCACTAGAGGGTGCTGCACATCTGTGGCTTTTCAAAATGTCAAGAATGAAGTTGACCGCAAGTTTTAATCAACTCTTGCTTGTCAGAAATGACTGTTTTTCATAATTATGCCCATAAGTATGTGTGTGGTTAGAGTTTTTTTTTATCACAGTTCGAGACAAATATTGATGAAATATGGTATTGCCTTTAGGGCACAAGTGGGGAATATTTTAGGTAATGAGTCATGGCCTGTACTGCTGTTCAATGTTTCAAAGAAGGCAGGATCTTAAGGATCTACACTTACTTTAATTGGACATCCAAAATCTTTTTTAGACTCTGGACTAATGCTAACTCCACAGTTTAAAAAAACATTTCAAATACTCAGATAGCTGCCTTTAATCTGTGTGGTATGGTTCGATAAAGCTTTAGAGCAGATCTATGACTTAAGGGGAATAAGTCCACATGAATGTAATTCTGGAATTAAACCTGAGGACTATCCCAGCATAAATGGGCTCTTCAGCTAGAGCCACTGCTGTTATCAATTATTCATGTACCTCTATAATGCCTGAAGAGACTAATGGGAGCCAAGTGGCCATGTTTAAATTTTTATTGTTTAGGAGAGAGGAAGAGATAGAGGGAGACGGGGGGTGGAGAGAAAGAGTTAGGAAAGAATAAATGGAAGCAATCCCTAGCATGCAAGCGCTGCCTTGGGAATTGTGCTGGGAGGAGACAGTGGGGAGCTTTCAGACCAACAATATGTGCTACAGCAGCTCTGCGTAAATTGCTTTTCCAGGTCATCAGTAGAGCAGAGCTGCTAATTTGTTGTATCTGATCTTCAATTTACAAGTCAAACATCAACATGACTGTGTTTTCTCACATACCGCAACAAGGACACTGAAAGATAATATTTAAACCATAAAGAGTGTTAAAATCAATTATATGCAAATTCCTAGAAGTAAACATCATTCCAAACTACATTAATACAGACAGGTGAAATAACCTTTGGCTCTGCCAATAATAATAATAATAATAATAATAATAATAATAATAATAATAATAATAATAATAATAATTTATTACATTATATTGTTTATTATTATATTCTATTATATTCTATTCTATTATATTATATTATATTATATTATATTATATTATATTATATATTAGTTGTTATTAAATTGTTTGTTATTATTATTATTAATAATAATAATAATAATAATAATAAAAATATTATACTTATTAAGCACTTTTATGCACCTAAAGAAACACACTTAAACAGGATATGTTACATATGCAGAGTCCTTTCATGTAAACGTATCTTGATATAGGAAAGTGCAAAGAATGTAAAAGTGAATCTTCAATGAATGCTGATAAATGTAGTGCACCTCTACAAACACTGAGACTTCATCTAGTAAATGTCACCCAGATGGTGTGAGTGGGCAAAAAAAAGGTGTAGATGTGGATGTGGAAAGCAGGAAGCCTGACAGCTTTGGGTAGATAGCAATGACAGATGCAGAGCAACCCCCACATCACCTGTTAACACATAATATCTCATTATCCATTTCTACATCTCTCTTCATGTACTTGCCTTATGAAATTAAGCTCAGATGAGATAATTAAACTCTGCTTAATTAAAACATAATATATCTCCCAAAAAAGTAGCTTCTTTTTTCTACATCATTTGAGTATAGGAGCTGTTATGATGAAAAATTCATGACGAGTGTTCCAAAAGAAAGGTTTAAAAATCTTTATAAAATCTCTTATCAGTAAAAAAAAGTGTTGCTTTCTCCTATAAAATGACCATTTTGAAAGTATTACATTATCCATCCAATCTTTTCTCTTATTATAATAATCTAGTCATCATTCCTCTGGTCCATCCCCTTTATATCAGTAAAAAAGCTTGAGTGGTTACCAGCACTCATCTCCAACCCATTTGCACGGAAACCGCGCAGTAGTCATATCCTCACTCCATCACTCATGACCTCTCTTTCTCTCTGTCATAAGTGTAGATAGACATCAGAGTGCCAGACCGGCCTGGAAAGAGCAAGCCTCTGTATTCTCTGAAAGAAACTAATGGGGTGTAATCGATCATTTCACAGCCACTAAGAGATCAGAAAGTTTAGCTTGACATGTATTGTGCACCTAATGACTACTGAGCCATTATAACTCATTACTCTCTGCTAGTAATAAGCTCTATGTCTTATGTCCTCTCCTATGAGGTAATGGAGAGGGAGCAAGGTTATGATCTCAGATAACAGATTATGAGCAGGGATTTTTTTTTTTTTTTGCAAAAAAGGGGGATTTTTGTTTGTTTGGTTTCAGGCTATAGATTTTGAATAACAAATTTATGACTGTAAATGTGTAAAATGGAAAAAGGAAAAACAATTCAAGAACCAACCCGACATCTTACTTGGTGTGTTTTCTGATAGAAGCAGGGGCATCACGGAGAGGGGGTGAAAGAAAAACAGAGACAAAAATGAGAATTAAACATAAAATTAAAAGAAAGAAGGACAGGGGAAGGTTATAGGAACAGGTTATAGAATGAACCAAAGAGGCTGACGTGTGGAAACACACAGTCTTCTCAGCATTAATATAAAATCTGCATGATTAGCAAATGATGAGTGATATCTACTGGTACATGCACACCTGCCAGTATACTGCCAACGTCATTACTGAAACAATATGACCTTTATAGGACCTTTTCCACCATCAGCACAGGAGACTGTTTCCTGAACTGTTGTGTCCAAGTGCAGTGCAGTCCAGGCTATTTTCCAGCTCAGCACTCAGCATGGAAAAAATGCATTAAAAAGGCGTAAATATAAGAATCAGGGGCTCTACAGATGTTAGTCTCTAGTTTGACAAAGCCACTACACTGTACAAACAGACTTTTGATTCATGATTATTTGGACAACTTTAAGGAGTGACAAGCAGAAGAAACAAGAGCTTGGGGATTGGGGAGTAATAATACACATATAAATATAAAAAACACTAATTCTAATAAATACTGAAATCTCAATTAATGGAGAAAACCATGTACTGAAGCAACTACCATTTGACTTCTGACTCATGTTTAGAGAGGTAATATAGAAAAAAATATAATATCTTATCCACAATACTTCAAGACATTCACATCAGAATAATGTATAACTTAACCTTTGTTTTTCTGAGGTTCACAGAGGTTGGAACAGACAATGCTTTACAAACTCTGCTGAAGTAAACCCATTTAATTAGGACCAGTTAGGCTCACGTTGCAGTGAAACATGTATTTAGTAAAGATGAAACAGTATAATAATTTGTATCATGAATTATATGGCCAAAACTGTCACATATTGCAGTATTATTGCAGTAGTGTTAAAATGTGCTGAATATGGTAAAAACATACTGATACACAACCTTACATTACAACATTAATATTAAAAGTGGCATCATTTGGGCATGAGAGGTTTAAACAGTTCAAACATGACTGTTCAAATGTTTTATCCTAATTTTTCTTTAATGGCTGGTAATATTTTCTGATAAATACATTCAGACTATCAAACTATACAACCCGTAGTATACCTTAAATAGTGCACCAGTTACATTCTAGCATCCGAGTCATTATATCAGCGGCACTGTTTAAGGTGGAATTTGACCAAGAAGGCTTTAAAGCTGTTAGAGTTTTTGATTAAGCGCTACATATAATAATTCTCTAGAGTTTCATTTTGACAAGGCAGCACAATTCATCAGTGCACATGCATTATAAAGAAGTGGGTGTTGATGGCCAATAAGGCTCGTAAGATTTGATGTGTTGCCCACTTTTGCAGCAATTCTCTGCATGTTCTGCAGACCGTGTGAACATCTTCAAACAACTTTCACTCTGCCCACACTTCAGACTTCTGTTAGATGGCTAAATAAACCTGTGAAGCAGCGTTACTGTTGCTAACTTTGGTTAAGGTCTAAGTTTTTGAAAGTGTGGTAGTCGACCATGGTTTTACTGACAATTAAAATTTTAAATGTAACTGCTATCAGAAAGGTTGCTATGAAACCAATAAATGTATCATCACTAGTAGTTAGTCAGTGTCCTGTAAGTACTGATAATACCCTAGATATTTTAGGAAAAGCTTATTTTGGCACATTATGTTGAAGAAATTAAAATTTTTCCTTTAAGGGAACTATGTTGCTGGGCTTATCCTTGACACTACTGTGAGACATTCAGGAAAAAGCCAATTTGATAACGAAATTCTGAAAGCATTTATTCGTTCTAATCTGTCAGACAAAACAACAATGCTTCTGAATGATTCTACCCATGAGGTTTACTCGTTCTATCATCACTGCACTAAAAGGATGGTGGAGATGAGTTCTCTTACAGTGAAAACCCTTTTCCGTTTTTAAAAAAAAAGGGAAAAAGCAGAAAAAAGAGAGGAGCCAGACAAAGACAGAGAGAAAGATCCTCTTAACTCCCGGCAAACACTATCATTCAAGGCCAAATCCTCATGAGAAAATACACAATGAGTGATGGTGTTGCAGTGCGTGGGGATGGACCACCATGCCAGTTCCGCTCTGCACACAGGCACGCTCACACACAAATACACAAACACAGTCATCTATTAACTCATTTCAAAGGGCTAGTTTATCTCCAAGTTAGTGAAGACCAGCAGACAGTGAGAGAGAGAGAAGGAGAGAGAAACAGAAAGAGAGCGAGAGAGCAACAAAATCTCAATTTCAAAACAACCTACGTAATTTGCAAAATGGAGAATATGTTTATTTTAGCTTCGAGCCAAGAGATAAGGCAATGCAGTGTGTTTGTACAAAACATCCACTGCCTGTTTAATCCCATCTATGACTAAGCAATGTAAATACAGAGACGACAACTCCCTGACCTTTTGGGTACAATTCTAAAAAACCTAGAGAGAAAGTCCTTACATGGTTACATACTAAATCATCTAAACAACTGTAAGATCAAATACTTAACATCAGATCAAATATTTAGATTATATATATCCAAAAAATATTTTAATATGAAAAAGGATAAAAAGTCAAACACAAAATAGGACTCCTAACAGCCATGCAAGACCTGGTAGACCACCAGAACAGCCACAATAGGATACTTAGAAGAGAGGAGAAAATCAACTCCTTGGTTGCTTAATACCTGAAAAAATTCACAGGTTATTCTGTCCACACATTTACAGTGAGAAAACATTTCCGCTCTTTTTTGAAGACACATAGTTGTCAAGAAGCTCTATAGTGCTCTACAAAATCAAATCTGGAGAAGACCCTGACACACTGATTGGGTTTGGGATTACTTGGACTGTTAGATTACAAAAGCAACCAAACTCTAAAAAGCACAAAAAACATCTAAACAGATTTCCTTAAAAAACTGAAAGCAAGTTTTCTGGCAGTTGTAAATAAAGGAAAAAGATTTAAGAAGTAAGACACAATTCATACTTTATAATACATTTAGTTTTGCAGGCATCTCTGTCGTTTTTCTGTTAAATATATGTTTTCAGCTTTCTTCCTGAAAGTATCACTTGTATCACTTGTACTTAATGGTGGTTTTAACTGTAGATTAAATAAATGAAAGGGTAGTTGCTGAGTTTTGCACAGTACGATGTATACACTGCCTGGCAAAAAATATTACTGTCTTATTTTGATGACTGCCTTCAGCTTTGAGTGCAGTGCAGACCACATGACCTTTTTAATGGCTCCAGCGCTTAGTTTTCATGCTCCCCACCAAACTGAATCTTTTTTTTTTTTATTAGCCTCACTAGCAAGTGATTTTCTTATGGCCACACAGCTGATTAGTACCAATCACGTGAGTTCTCACCACATTGTATGTGTGGAAATGCCTTTACTTTTATTATTAAACATGGGCGTGAGTTTCACTGAGGATTATTTACATGTTCCCCTAGCGGGATTCAACTTTCCTAAGTGGCGTTGCTGTCTCAGAGGAAGTTGGGGCTGGGAATACTAAATTACTGTAATGTGTAAATGTGTACATCTCTGTTAAACTGGATGAACTAGTGGGCTGTCCAGGGTGTTTCCTGCCTTCTGCCCAATTGACCGCTGGGATAGGCTCCAGCACCCACTGTGAAACAGTAGGATAAGCAATTCAGTCACGTGAGGAATAGAATTACCCAAGTGATTCAGTGATTTTAGATTACAGTCGTTCAAGATGTCTTTTCCCGCCACATTTCTGGTTAACTCAGTTAATGGCTGGTTTTTAATGTGGATGCAGACCAACAATTAGACCCTAAAACAAAGTAACATCTTTTCTAAAACTACAGGATACATGTTCTTACATGATTGTTTAATAAATGGGAAGCTACTCGCTGCATCAGTTAAGATTCAAGGAATTGTTTCCAGCCAAAACATCCAATGAAAAGTATCTCATTTAAAATAAAACAACTTTTTTTCCCCCCCCAGGCTGTGTATATACAGTGGCAATACGTATATTGTATATTGTATACAAAAAGTTGTAACAGGAACATTGCAATATTTATTTGATAACATTTAAATTATCCATGTGGATAAAAAGAGCAGCTGTGGGGTTTAATATCATGTAACAACATGTAACATCGCCATATACATGCAGTATATGTACATACATATGACATAAATAAATACAGACATACAAATATTTATTTATGAGTATATAAATCTATCTGTACATACGCTTCAAACAGAGATGGCACAAGGCAATGCTGGGTATCAGTATTAAGCAGGAGAAAAGGGTAAAACAGAATTAATCTGACGATTCTCTAAGAAATCTGGTCTGAAAACCACAGAATTGCTTGTAGTCCCCCTAAATGTTAAATAAATCACATTGTAAAATGGCTACGTCATATGATAACAGGAAGGGTATTATGAACATGGCATATAACAATTGTATAACATATTTCATTTTGAATGCTATCTTAACATTAGGTTATCAGTCTTAGCATAAGAAAAGGAAAGGAGTACAGTCCTATCTCACCTGCAGCCAGTATAAATGTGCACAGTTTGTTATTCTTTTTAAACTAATGCCCGACAGCTTGTCTAAAACAACAGCAACACTGGAAAACTTGTATTGCACAAAACAACAGTGTCCCACATCAACCCTAAATCAGTGCTATGATTAAGATGCGAGAGCCTCAGAGGCACTAGATGTTCTTTCCATCAGAACTGAGACAGTTTTATGGTTTAGTTTCTAGCAGCTTAACCCCAGAATTCGGGTAGAGACAGGCGGTTCTAGACCAGCCTTAAAAGGCAACTCCCAGCCTACGCCAGCTGAAGATGTGCACGCTCTGAGAGCAGCTTATGGTGATGAGTCATGTTGCTTAATCTCCGAGTGAGTGAATAAGGGTTTATGGTGTGGCTTTGTTCCTCAGCTCCCCCTGGAGCTAGCGACGTTTTTGATACCACCCTTCATGCCACATACTGTTTCCTTTTATTGCATGCTGGAGTCAGTCTCACACTCTCCCTCCTTATTTCTCACTCTTCCTCCCCCCTCTTCATCCAACCCACCCTCATCTTCCCAACACTCTCCTTTCTTCTGTCCTTCTCTTTCACACTGCTTCAGTCTGGACACGCTCCCTCCCTTCTGCTCTTTTACTATGCCAAAATTTTTCTTCTTTCCTCGTCTCCCGCTCTACCTTCCACTGACATTTATTTCTCATAGGCTTTCCACCTCTCTTTTGGTCCAGCTAGTCTTTTTCTTTTACGTCTCTATTTCCACCTGCTGCTCTTCAACTCTCTTTTCCTCTCTTTTCTTTATTTTGGCACCCTCTTTTCCTCCCTCCCAGCTCCCCCTCTCATCTTTTATTCCAAAAGGTTTGCTAAACCAAACCTATTGTGGATTTTGGCTTCTTTTAATCTAATTTATTTGCTTATTGATTTCCCCATAGGAGCACAACTTACATAATTAATTTGGGGCTCTTTAATTAGGATAAGCCGTTGGTGTCAGGGCTTAGGGTGAGGCATGAGGTGTTAAACAGTAACAATGTAGTGATTTCCAATTAAAAGTATGATGTGTGCGAACGGATGCTTGCGTTATAGTACAGCAGTATTAGTCAGATCCGGTCAACCTAATTCATCAAGTAATGACAGGTAAACTGTGCAATGATCAGTGATGAGTAATAAGGTATTACTTACTACGATCATGGCATGAAATCATTTTGAAATTAGACCTATCAAATGCTTTTAGAGCTGAGATTATCTAGGTTTTTTCAAATATCCAAGGTTGTGCTCTTATGAAGTCTGCTGAGGATACAACAGCCTAAACAATTTCTACATGCTGATAACCCCACTTAAGGAGGTCACCAGTGCTCCGGGAAACATGTCCCAGAAGGTCAATAAGGCTTCCCAACCCTCGAATAAGGCACTGACTTGTCTAGTTAAAAGTTATCAACGCCCTGTTTAGATTATTTGCACAGAAACTTTAAGATCTGTTATAAAGTTTGTGGGAGAGAACATATTCACCTGAAATGACCTGAGACTAAATCTTAGACACACTCTGTATCTGGTCAACCATGCGAGATATATGGTGCATGCTCTCTAATGGGCGATAAACAGAGATGGCCAGGTGCTTCTGGAACACGGCAGCGAGATAGAAAGTGAGGGAAAAAGACAGATGCTATCCATCACTTTATTCCCTGCAGCTCTGTGACCATAGTGAGACAGCGGATTCTCTAGGTCTAGACAGATTACTCATGCTAAATCTATTAATGGAAAAATAGATGCTTGACATCCACAAGTAGAAAGATGTTTAGTCTGTGTTGATTAAAGACAGCAGTCTTTACATTTATAGCAGGCCAGAAGCTATAAGACAGGAATGATATATGGCATAGCAGTGTTTAATCTTTTCTCACCTGTTTGACAAGGACATCTGAACATTTGATATGACATGTACAAGATGGGACGTCGTTGCAACTTGTGCACAGTTTAAGACAAAAACTCCCATTTAATGATTGATAATGAGAGAAATTGTAGCCATCTTTGTTTTGAGTGACTAAACATATACAATTTTATACTTACAGCATATGTGTTTATTCATCTATGGCATGTTTAATGTCTAAATGTTGTTCTGAAGCTACGAGGGTAACAGTGCTAACAAACAAGAACTCAAAACAAAGTCAACAAAAAAACAAATATTTTTTTCCAAACACATGACCAACATGTGTCGCAACCTGTTTAAACCTCATTCATTCACGATTAAGTTCACTTTTTAATGTGGTTTAGAGGACAGTATGACTTACTGCAAATAATAAAATGAATACATGGCTAATGTTCAAAACAAAGCCTGTATTCAATCTACGTACATCCAATCACATGTAACAAGTTTACCTTTTAAAGCATGTACAAAAAATATGACTTAAAATTAATAATGCACACTAAATTTGAATATTTTGACAAATACAAAACATCTCGCTAAAATTTCTCACTCATTTGAACGGGATATTATGCCAACATTCTGTAAAGCTTGTCCAATCGAGCAACAGTGTCTATGACAGAAAACATTAGGTGAGGAATAGAGTGGTCATTAGGATATCTAATTTTCATGAGTAACAGGTGTTAATACCAGTGGTACACATACACACGCATACATCCTTTCAACACTGCTCCAAAAAAAGGAAAGCTTATCAGCTTGCCTGTACTGGGCCCAACCCAAACCAGCAACAGACACTAACCTTGAGACCTATTTATGTAGCTGCCAACTCACTGACGCCTGGTGAAATATTCCTTTTACTCACGCACGCACTTTATCTTATCCAATAGCAGCCTGAGTGTCATTAGCGTAGGCCATGCTCTTCACATAAGCTTGTTTCCTTGACCACTCCATCCTGTCGCTATGGCAATGCCACAGGGGGTGAGAGAGAGAAAGAAATGTGGAGGGCAGGTCCTTGTTGTACCCACACCCCTCCCTAACCATAGCACTAAATCTGCCACCTCTGAAATCACAGGCCAGAGTTACTGCTGCATAGACAGAGAAAAGTAAAGGAGAAGTTGATTGAGAAGTTCAAAGACAATCAGTCTAGACTGGGTGGCCTTGTTTTGATGTGTCACAAGGAAAAGGGGTGATGTAATAGATAGCCACAGTCAGTGTAAACAAGTTGGAACCACGGGACCCATGCACTAGGAAGAAATCAGTCTCAACTTTTGAAACACTGGTTGGTGTAGTGGAGCATGGCTAATCTAATGTATAGCGAGGTGGGTTGGGAATGGTTGGTCACATGTGCCTTTCTAGCCTTTGTGGCCAAACAGTATAAATCTTTTCCTGTGTGAAAAATCATTAAACAGTTTATCCATAAACTGTTATTCAAAAATACTTAATGTTTAACCTTCTTGCCAATGACATGTCAATCTCTATGTAAAGGGGCACCTTACAGTCTCTGTGAAGCAAAGATGGCATGCCCCAAAACACATACTTTTGGGGGTTGCATACACCACTGAGCAAATCTCTCTGTAAAGAGTAGCTGCTAATGCTAATGATTCTCTTATGGTCCTAATCAGTTTAACTCAGATCCGGTCCCAGAAAAAAACAGCACTGCACAAACTGAAAGTATCTGCTCAAGTCAATCTGATTCAGTTCAACAGATAATTATCAAGGTAAACTGGCATGACGGTTGATGACTAAAAGGACATTACAGCTTGGTTATGCTTTTCTGCAAGAGCGTTATTTCCTTTAAGTCCACTGGTATTACTCACTCTACATGCTTTTATCTGATATGCACTACAGGTTTAAACTGCAGCATCAGCATTCTGAATGTCACAGATCAACATTCAGAAAAATTGTGTACATTGAATATGCATTTGACAGTAATGCCACGATAATGTAGTCATTTCAATGAGCCATTGAACCTACTCTCTGCAGCTTAAGGGTGTAATATTGCAGAGAAATTTAGGAATCCATGATTCACTCTCAGAGCTTAAAGCCTAGGTAGAAACACATGAGGCTGAACCGTAATGACACCACTAGGATTTGTAATGAACATATGGTTTTGCATGAATCAAAGAGATTTGGTCTATGGCTCAAAGGGTTTAAAAGCAATTGACTTTGCATGAACCCAAGGATTTTGACACTGCACCTGTCATTAGCAACAACAATTGCGCCCACATGTGGTATGTTTGTCTGTGCACATGTTTAAATCCAAGGCCGCAAACACTAACACTAGGCACTCGCTGTCTGACTTATACTGTACACGAACACACACTCTCAAGCTTCCTTCCTTTCACACAACGCCTTCCACCAAGCTGATCATGAGGTCCTCATGCATGCGTCTGTCTACCAAAGCCAAAAACAGGATGTGTGGGGGGAGCTAGTATGAGAGGAATACTGGACAGCTCACTAACCTACCTGCTCTGAGAGTAGCCCTGGAATATTGAATATATACAGAATGATATATGTCCACATATGTTCAAGAAATCTAAATTACACAATTTTCTGTTTGCCAAAGATGTGGCCAGTCAGCCACGACATGTTTGGTATCCAAATTTTGTTTCTTTTATCTTTCAAGACGTCAATAGGATTACTTGCAAAACCAACATTTCTCTCTTAAACCACTCAAACTATGCCCAGGTTGTCACTGAGATCATGCAAATATGTCAGTGTGGTTTTGGAAATTTGTATTATTTGTACTATTATGATTTGTATTCAATGTTTTTACAAACTGCATTATACTCGGATTCATCCAATTAAATGAGCCTAATTACGTGTACTTCATAAAGAGACTTAGTCAATTATCTTTAAGTATTGACTATAGGAATGCTCAGAAAAGCATACTGTGACATAATTTATCAGATATATGATAAAACAAAAGGACTTTGAGGGATTGTTGTACCATCCTTTCAGCAATCAGGGATCAGGTCTTACCCGGTCAAAAAAGCATCGCAAATTCAAAGTGGGAGGGGTAAAGTGAAAAGGTAGTGTTTATGCTATGCATGCACCCACAAACAAACAAGTTTTTTTTCTGAAGCTGCGTTTAGGGGCCAATTTAACTGTCATTGTATACTGAAATAAATCACCTGAACTGGGTGCCTGTGAATATTAGAGAATTGCACTGATTCCTCTTGAGAATGCCCTCAACTACCCAGACAGTATGAACTTTAACAAATGCAGTGCACTAGATGATGCCCTGCTTAAGAAACAGTCCTACTCTAAACAGATTAAATCCGATGGCCTCAGTCACTCTGAATGCTTGTGTCAACAGAAAAAGTATACTTTGTGAAAGTCTTACAAAGTTACTTTGTTATTTGTAAAGCAATGTTTCAAATATGTTGTTTTGATTCCTCGTGCTTCCACTGAGATGATAGAGTTCTTCGAAAAAGCTAATATATTTTTTTATCAGCCGTTATGCAATTTCCAGCTTGGCTGACTTTTCAAGGGTCAGACTTCTTTGAGCTCGTGAGAGAGCAATGGCCAGACGGAGAAGCTTTTGCCTCACTTGCACTCAGAGGAGGAAACTGAACAGTACTCCACCCAGTCCATGCACTCCCTGTGCTAATGTAAATACACAAAGTAGGACACACAGCACAGCATGTCAAGACGCACATCTGGGATGAGGCATGCATTTCAAAACCGAACACATTAACCAACATTCCAACTTAAGTTAACATTACAGTTAACATTCCACCATCCTTAACGGTTGTTACTGATAAGATACAGCTGGGGCAATTGTGTGCCATCCACACCTCAGCCATTAGGAGTAGCTTTTCCGGCCAAAACAAGGGTGGTATTTAATAGCACTTGAGTGCAACCACCATTAGCTTTGCCATAATGTGTTGCCCTTTCAGAGCACAACATATATTGGTTGGAAATCAGGTCAAACCCTCATTTGAATTTTCACATCCGTCACTTACTCCTGAGATGTGTCTATATGACAACATCTTTTTTGCCCCAATTGCTGTGTACACACATGACTGGGTGTTTGCTTCATCTTAAGCACTTAAGTGTTTTTTACACTTGCTTTTTTTCCAATAATTTATTTACTTTTTTTTTACTATGGGAACCTTCTGTTAGTTAGCCTGTGGTAGAGCGAGCTGAGACGGCTAACCACAACACCTTAACATGCAGAAAACAAGAGAGCGCTTAAACATCCAACAGGAACTCATGTAAAATAGCTTATTCTGTTGCAGTAACAAACTATAACAGCTACTCAATAATAAGTTAATCAGTGAACTGCTTTTGTTCTAATATATTGTACACTGGACTATGGGGCTTCATAGGCCAGTAAGGTCTGAGAATGTGCTGAACTGGGCCCAGTTTCCTGCAAGCACCTTATGGTTAAGATCTTCTTAACTGTAAAGATATGGATCAATGTGATGCTCACTGTACCATTTAAGAATCGTGTTTGTTCTGAGATGCTTTCGCGGAAACCCAGCCTCAATAACGACCATTTTACCTCCTGGCACATCCATGTGCTCTGTAGAACATGTCTCTGGGCTCCAGGCTATCTCTCTCTCTGGAAGACTTCGCTCCACAGCAATATGGATTACCAGCAGCTGGCGCAGATTCACCAGGTCTGATTCCTTCAGCCCTTGCTCCAGCTGCCTCAGTACAGCTTGGCCTGGCTGACAGCTCATTACAGTCACCTGCACATTGGCCATTTAAACTCTGAGACTCATTACAAAAAAAACCAGTGCCTTCAAACAATCTAATAGTCAATATCTACTCAAAAGCTAATCAATGAATAATAATCAAGATCTTCAGACCTATCTGTCCTATAGAGCCCAAGATATCAAGGAAGGAAAATTAAGCAATCATTCATTAAAACAGAACCTTTTTAAATATCAAAACCCTTTTAAATTCAGTACAGTTTATATAACATGAGTAATAGCAAAGGATTAAATTAGCAAAAATCATTACTCTGCCTTCTTCTATAAATCATCCAAATATTTGTGTGTATTTTCATATAGTGCCTCTACAGTTTGTTCAGAAGGTGAAATACTCTTTTGTGCATTAGGTCCAGTCTTATGACCTCTGATGAAAGCAAATTATGGTCATCCTTTCTGCCGCGTGTGCAGCCACATTATATGAAGAACACTGCCTCATCTTGCTACTAAACCTCTTATTTGAGACAGAAGCCTCTTTGTTTGAATTACAGTCACTCAGTGCTCTCCTGCAACTGTTTAACTCTAAACTGAGAGAGATAGTGGGCTCAAATTGTAATGTTAATCCCATTTAGCAGGAAAAAAATCTGAACAATCTAATTAACTGCACTTGTCCTCTGCTCAGCTTCCTGCATGGAGAAGATTAGTCCTGGCTTTAAATGGAATCTGTGGAGAGCAAAAAGCCACGACAAGCCATGTGGTTTGTGTCAGGATGTTGATAGCAACATTAAGAATTGATACCCAAGGTAAAATATGGACCAGATTCCTTCAGCAAATCTTTGGAATATGTACTGAAAAGATCTGAGGCAAGTGGGAACTTATTCAGCTTGACATTAGGTTTCACTGAAGTGTGTAATGAAAGCTCACCGAACACGTGGCAAAGGTCATGCGGTCAAACAGAAATGTGATCTACTGATTGATCAGCAGCAAGGGAAGGCAAACTGGGACCCGAAAAAACAGACCAGCAAACGCAAACTGTAGTGTATGTATTGGTTTCTCACCTCTACAGAGCTGCTCTTGAGGTCATTTTCCAGTGTGGCATGGTGGGAGTAGTGTTTGTACTGCTGCAGGCTGTCCAAAACCGCCTGTTTGAGGAGCTCAGGCCGTGGTCGAGTGCAGCCCTCTTTAGGCAGAGAACGCAGTTCCTCCACACACGAATTCAGGCGAACAAGATTTCCCTTCACCTGCTGAAAAAATAGATTTTCTTTTTTTTTTTTTTATGTAAAAGAAGGAATTGTCTGATTGACAACATTGTACCGTTTTCATTTAAATGTGCAACGCTGTACCACAATGCGTACACTTGCACTGAGACTAGCAACTGTATAAGGTGATGGGGAGCTAACAAAGTATGTAGAGAAATAGATGGGCTACAGTCTATAACTGTAGAATTACATGGTAAGTGGAGCTGATAAGTGGATAAAGAGTGTAGATACATTGAGGTAGTCATAATGTTATGCCTGATTGGTGTAGGTGCACTTTTATAAATTTTTAATTATACACAGTTTTATTCACTGCATAATTTTAGGCACTTTTTTACCCTGTTCTTCAATGGTGAGTACCCCTACAGGACCACCACAGAGCATGTATCATTTGGATAGTGAACCATTCTCAGCACTGCAGTGACACTGATATGGTATGGTGTGTTTTGCAATGGTACAAGTGGATCAGACACAGCAGTACTGCAGGAGTTCTCATACATCTCAGTGTCACTGCTGCACCGAAAACCAACCGAGAATTTAGTATCATCTAGAGGTACAAAGCGCACCTATAGGATAAATGAACCTGAAAAAATGGACAACAGTCTCACTCTCACCACAAAAGGCAGCAGGCACTCTTGCTGTATATTCACAGCATACAGACTGAGCAGAGGCACTCGGCTTGGTCCCTCTAGATTGCTTGCTAGGGAAAGGAAGTTCTCGAGTGCTTCGCACAGGACATAACATGTTTCTGACCAACAGGGTGGTGATGTGTCCACAATGAGTACACGAGGTGGCTGTCTGGTGAAGGAGGAGGCACGGCACACCTGACTGGATGAAGGATAAGAGCGGTTTCTGCCACTCATGATTGTCTGCATCTGCAGAGGAACAGAATATGAACAAAAATGAGGCAATGACCGTTATACCACAACTGCTAGTGAGCTACATGAAAAAGAGATTTATCAAGAACAAACTGGGACCTGGAAACAAAAAATAATAATAATAAAATAAAATAAATAAATAAATACATTTATGAACCTTTTCCATCGCTATATGAAACAAAGAACATATTGTTGGTTACATCAAACAAAGACATTGGTTATAAATATGACTTCAATTCTGCCCAATCTATGGGCTCATCTGTGCTATTTCACTTCACAGGAACACCCTTTCTTCACTAAGCTGCCGTTCTGGATCCTTCTGTGCTTCAGGCTTTTTCCAGTTTCAATGCAGCATTCACAACAAAAGACATACTGTTTCATCTAAAATAGCCCCAGTGCCTCAGATCCAAGGGCACAACAGACTAAGTGTCGTTAGATGAGCAAGCAGCCTGATCATAACATTGGAAGGCATGATTATGACGATGGGGACAATTTAACAGGCATTTTAAATGTGTCCTCTAAAAGTATTTTTGATTTATTATTTGAAATTGTCTACAGAAGCAAACACTGACAGTATTATTCAGCAGTGCTTCCTAGTTACTTCAATTAACATCACTGATTACAGTTAAAAATAATGCTCCAAGGACTAAAATTGAAGTTCTTTTTTAATAACTAATTGACATTTTTATTTAGAAAGATACAACATGCTTTGTTATCACTGCTGTATACATCATAACCCATATATTTAATAAGACCCTGTATTGGTGGGATTAGACGTTCCCAGTTTTCTGTGAACATTCCCCGTTTTGGAAATGTGTTTGGAAATGTCTGTGTTTTTAGCAGTGAATTACAAACCCATAAGAAAGTACCTAGTAGAACCTAGAAGCAGAGTCAACATGCACACGTCTCAGGGCTTGTTTTGGTCAATAGAGGGTGATGGCTGCAGCTACCTACAGACCACTTCTACCACTTTTTCCCATAGCTTTAGAGAATATGGTTGTTTAAACTGAACCAAAAGGTAGCAAGTGTGAAAGTGAGCTCACAGCATTACCTCAAATATCTATTCAAAGCATGAGGTAACCAAGGGATTAAAAGCAGGGGCAGGGTTATGGGACTTGAATCATACCCACAGGTGATAGTTAGGCTAACTTATTGGTATAGGTGTATTATCAACTTAAATGTAGGCTACCAAATACTGAATTATACATCTGTATACCACATATCGTAAATGTTGAGAGCAGCCGTTTCTGTCTCTCCAGAACTGAAGCAGCCCAAGAATGGGTTTAGGATATGGAGGTGATGGACCATTCTCAGCACTGACTATGAATGACTACCTAATAAAAGTACTTCCTGGGATTTGTTGTAGCCTACTTGACCTTCATTACAGGACCCAGAGCAGACTGATGTGTAAAACTTTAATGTTATTAGTATTTCATTGTTCAAAGGGATGGACAGCGATGGATAACAGAATGACTTTGGCATCGTCCCTAAAATCGGCGGCTCCCCGGGCTAAGTATGAGTTAGCTAGCTAGCTGGTAGCCACGGTAACTTAGTTTAACTCAGCTAGCTGGCTAGGGATTTTCTTATTGTTATGGCTAAAATAACAAGGTTAGCTACCTGAAGTTTCCTTTACACAATAAAGCGTTTCCGGTCAGCTTACCTGTTTAAAGGAGCACAGAAACGCGGCTTTATGTTTTATAATGCACTGCCTAGTCGGCTACTTGCTGATGTTAGCGAGTTAGCAAGCTGCTTCGCCGGGATGCCAAGATCCGTAGCTAGCCTAACCGGCTAACGTTACGGCCAGCTTAAAGGTTTACAGGTAAGACACGCAGTTTTCTTGTAGAAATGTTAGAGTAACGTAGTCCTTCATTTATTTCAGTCAGTGTCCTGGGCCGTTGAAGGCTGCTATGTGACTGTTGGCTATCCTACTTCACAGCTCTTGGTACGTCTGTATTTGCTGTGCTCAATCTGCGCGCGTCTCACGAGAAGAGCTGCTGGGCCTTCAAGGTGAGGTCTTGTATCAGTAATAGAGTGAGCTGATGAGGCTATAGCTAGTGCTCGAACAGCATGTAGAGACTTTATTAACGTGCTAAACTGCTGTGAGATTAAACTGCAACTCCTGTCTGTAACCCCAGCCAGCGGTGAGAGATACTGAGCAGCTGACTGAGCAGCTGACACTGTGAACACCCTCAATGAGCTCTTCACATGTACCAGGTCCAATAAAGTTAATTAACGAGAACGACATCCTGACTGCGATACATTTATATTAGCACTGTTTTCATTCTTAGGTTATTAATAAAAGGTAAAACACACAAAGAACTACACGCATAACACGTTTCAATACCAGACAATGTTAAACCATGTTTCATAACTGGAAGTATATTTTTTTAACGTATGTTTACTTTGCAGGAGCACTATGTAGCTCTACAATTACAGACTGAAGTCCATCTGTTGGTCTGGTTAATTTCTTTTATTTGTGGACAGGAGTCCCACAGAGCAGGTGTTATTTAAAGCAGCGCTTCTGTGTTTGATACACTCCTACTAGTATAACACACACTAACACATCACCACAACATTGGTGTCACTGCAGTGCTAAAAATGATCCGATGAGCCACCACTGCATTTTTATTAGATGCTCAAATAAATAGCTTTTTGATTCTGATGGTGCACGGTCACACCTCCATGATGCAGATCTTAGTAATTATTCATAATCTATTGTCTGTGTAGTAAGATTGCCAAGCCCAATTCCAGCTGACACAATGCAATAGTCTTTGGCTTGCCAGTACATTGTCCCCCCCCCGCCCCCCCAACACCAACATTTTCCAGTAGTAGAATAAGACCTCCTATTTTGATAGGTCTCTGTGTTGTTGCAGCCATCCACTCTAGGTGGGCAAAGACTCACGTTCATGCAATTGCTACATCTCTACAAACTAGGCTACTGGTAACTCAGTAGTTGAAAATGTTTATGGAGAGCATCACGACTTGCCTGTTCCCGACATTCATGATTAGAAACTTTAATAAGTAATGTGAACAGTCCTTTGCACTATCTGGGTCATCCTGTCTCTGTACATCATCTGATGCAACCTGGGTCCATCATTCCCAACTATTGCCAAACTTAATGATTTGGTTTTTCTCATTTTTGCTACAACTTTCATGAAACATGCCTACAGAGATATTATGAAATGAAACTCTGTTCATCTTCCCCAAAATAAATACTGGTGCTTATTTAAGCACATCCACCGTTGCGGGTTCATTTCCGCACCTTAAGAGGCTTTGGCTGATGGCTGGGCTGTGAAATCAGACCTGACGTATGACGATGCACTGCTTGTCCTGTGCAGGCGGGAATTAACATGAAGCCGGTGCATCTGTTCTGTGGAGATAAGGGAGAATGGAGTGAGCTCCAATCTGACGCGACCGTCTCTGCAGAATTTAACTAAATGGAAGGCCCAGCTCTGGAATGCTTGCGAATGTTTGATCTATGTATGCCGGGATGCTGTTTCATGGTATGAGGAAATGTGAATGAAATTCCAGAAACATTTTACAGATTTTAGTTGTTGTCAGACACCTATAGTATCTACACTAGGTCAATATTTCCTGTCAGATGCCAATAAGGTTGACATCAAGGTTCTGTTTTTTTCAACTTAACAAGTGTCCTTACAGTAAATATGCCCAAAAGCTTCTAGATATCTGCTCATCTAATGTTTCTTCATAGATGAAGGTGTATTAATATGGAGTTGGTCCCCTTTTGTTTCAGTAACAGCCTGTACTGTCTGGGCAAGGTTTTTCACTGGATGCTAGAACATCGTGATGAGGATTTGATTGCATGTTGCCACAAGGGTAAAAGGTATTGATGTTGGATGATTAATGTTGGCTCACGAATACCACTCCAGCTCATCCCAAAGGCATTGGCTGGAACTCCCATCACTCCAGAGAATTGCACTGCTCCACAACCTCGTTATTAATATTAATGTTTAATGCTTTTCTACTGTACAAGCTGTATGCCATTGAAGGCATTGAGTGTTCAGTTGTTTCATCTTCAAGTAGCTGAATTAGGTGATTATAAGCAGATATATAATGTACACTATATTATTTTATATTGAATGCACCACCTACCAGGTAAACAGTAATTATATGTGGAGCAGTAAAGCTTCGGGTTGGCATTATCCTGAAACCCACACTTGGATGAAACAAAGGCCATATTCCTGCATGTCATCTCTGTGTCTCTTCAGATGTAACAGCTCTTTGGAACAAAGGCTTGTAGCAGTGTCCGGATTTTGAATGTAATAGCATCTCAGAAAAAGAGCCGACATGCTTTTACACCTCTTAAGGGGATTCAACCCTTAAATCCCTTTGTTTTATTTGGCAGAGATACAGAATTGCAATTTTGTGATCAAGAGGCAAATTTCATGGGAAAAGTGCATGTCGAATATTAGAGTAGCACTAGCTTATACTGCTTTCCCGCCAACACATCTTATTGTGTAAGATCTCATATTGCTTGAATAATGTGTGTGTGTTAGATCATTGGATTCTTAGTTTTACATTTATTGAGTTTGTTTTATAAAGACCCAAAGACCTCACATACTATAATGCTAAAACTCAGCATTCCTGCATCTGTTCTTGCACAACAACCCCTGAGGGCCATTATTTTTGTTGAACTACAATTCAAGAGATTATTCACATTCTCAAAGTGTTTAGCTCTTTCCCATTACCTCAAACCCTCTTAATCTTAAAACTGTGAAGGACTGAACAAAAAGACTGTTTTTTAGCCCACTCGAAAATATACTGGTGCACAATGTTGGGATAAACATCCTCATCCAGTAATGTGATGCTGTTCTCATGCTGATGAGTTTAATAGATGGATTTAGAAGCTGTTTGATTTCAGTACGTACTGAGATGCGTAGTTCCAATACTTACAAGTGTTTCAATTATGTAGTTCTCTAAGGAATGATGGATATAGTGGTTCAGCAATAACTGCCTAAGTTTTGTTAACTTTTCTTTTCTGGCATAAATTAAGACTTCATCCACATAATCACTCATATCAGACACCTCAGTAATACATTTTAATAAAGGGTTTTCAGAATTTTTATTATGTTTTTTTTATTAGCATAGCATATTTACTTAACAGCCAACTCAAAGCGCTGTACAGTGCTGTGCGTGAAAACATATATACAGAATGTACATGATGTATTTTTCTATTCATTATGAATTTGCACACAATGGAAAGGACAACAGGTGAAAGTATGGTTTGGAAAGAAAACCTGCAGCCACACCGGCATGTTGTGAATAAGATTAGACACCCTACTTGTAGGTCTAAAGCAGCAGAAGAATTGGCAATGATTTTCACTAAAAGCCAAAAAACAATGTGTTGGAGATCTGCAGTGATGCCTGTAATATTAACACTGTGATTTTTCAAGCAGTTCTTCAGATAGCTGTGTTGTTCAAGGTGACCAGTTTAGTATGGATTAGCTCCATTAGTTTGTAAGGGCAGGCATTTTTTTTTGAGTGATGTGTGAATCTGATGTGCATTTACTCCCCTCCCATTCATCTTCCCTTGAGTTTAGGTTTATTCAGTACATTGTCTCTATTCAACCCCAGCTGCATGGCCTGCTGGGGAATTACATCATCACTAAGCGCCGTAGGGAGGCTCCAGCTTGTGTCTGTCTTACTGCCGAGGTCACAGCTCTTCTCAAGCAGCCACGTCTGTGCAGCTTAGACTCATCTTGGAATGTGGCTTTATATACTTACTAGACAGTCTGTGTTTTGCTTTCTGGATAAGCATTTTGTGTGTGAGATTCATACACTTTAGATTAATGATCCAGGATGTTTTACAGTAGCATATTTTAGTGTGGCTGGCTCACACTTGCTTGACATTGCTTGAAAAGATTGTGCTGTCAGCTACAATCTGGCAGTTGTAAAATTAATGATGGGCTGTCCTCCTTGACTGATCTGTAAGTTTTAAGTGTTCTCAGTTTTTGTCTGGGTGTACTATAGTCCAGCACATGTAGCGTTCCCCCAGGTTCCAGCAAACCTTGTACAACTAATGAAGTTGTTTAGGGGCATTTCTGCAAATACAGAAATGACTCTAAATATAATATTATTTTTTTTAAAGTAAAAAAAAAGCCGTCATGAATCAAAATTGCATATAATTGCATGTGGTTGGTGTAGCTCAGTGGATAACACCACTACCCGCCAGGGAGTCACCACCACATGGAGCAGACTGGGGTTTCAATCCTGGTCAGGGTGACTATGCTGTTCTACACCAATAAGAGCCCTTGGGCAAGATTAACCTTGATTAACCTCCTCGTACTGGATAAGAGCGGCAGCTAAATTCTGTGAATGTAAATAGGAAAAAAGGAATGTTTTTCTGAACATCATGGAAAATTAGGTAAACTTAGATGTTGGTTGTCTTTGCACACACACATGATAAAATACTTGCTTTTTATGACAGATATTGCAATTCAAAGGTGTATATTATGGCACAATAATAAATTAAAATAAAGCTTTGCTAATGACATTGTCAGTAAGGACTTAATAGTAAATCTTAATAGCATAATCTTATAATAGCATAACCATAAGCTGCTGTAGAAAACAGTAATTGATTAAAAAACGAAGCTCTTATGTGTGTCAAAGTCTTCAGATATTGCAGTAAAGACTGGATCAAACTGATTTTCATGTTACATAAATGTTAGCCTAAAGCTGAGGTGGCTTGTATGTTAATAGTCATACACTTATAACACTAACAGTGTTTCACCTCAGCATTGCATTCCATATGTAACCTGTTTAGTTTGCACTTTGTTTAGTTTTACTTGAAATATATAATATACACACATCTTCCACTTTATATTTGTGTAGTCACACACGATATCATTCAAAAGCTCTTCTAAAAGTTCCGTGAACTGAACTGCATTACATTTGTGTACCTGAGAAGGTCAGAATATTAGACACCTTTTAATAGAATGCACTTCAGTATGACAACACCACCAGCTGCTACAACCCTAATGATTAACATGGAATTCATACAATAGAATTCATAGTAAAATTGTTGTATCTGTGAGTTGCTCAGTTAAGACATGTTGTTCAGATTTTTTCTCAAAGCAGGACTTTTAAGATCTTTTCTCACACTGTTATTTGCAAGTGGTCAGATCGGATTGTGTAACGAACAACAAAACTGTCCATATCGTCTGAAATCTGAATACACCAAAAAATGAAACTGCAGCTGTGATTGTGAAAACCAATTGTAAAACATAAAATGTGTGGTCAGCTCCAACAATTGGCTGTTTAGTGTAAGTACAACGTCAGAAATTTGAAAGGGTCTCAGGGTGCCCAAATATTTCCTCGTGCCTTCCTTTTATTTTTATCCAGTGTCAATCCAATACAATCAGCAAAAATTAATAATTGTAGATTAAATTAAACATTACATGCAGATGGAGTTGCTCAAGGATGGTCAGGCTATAAATACCTGCAGCGTATGTGAAAGGATTCATAGATTGAAAAGATGTGGTACAGTGCAGTGAATGTCTCGTTCCATGTGTGGAAAATGAGTCCAAAGCAGATGTTAACTACAGAAAGGAGTGACGGCATTTGGGCATCCCAAAGACCATAATGTGAATGAAGTAGCTGAATCTGCAGGTATAAGAAAGCATTCGATCGTATGGGTCTACCAGCAGTGGTAAAAATTGTGCGGGCTATAGTGCAGAGCAGTACAGCTTGGCTCACTCTTTGTGAACAGTCTGTCACTGCAAAGCCCATCATTCTGTGGTCACATGTAGAAGTGTGTGTGTGTGTGAGTGTGTGTGTGTGTGTGTGTGCGCGCGTGTGTTTGTGATTGACAGTGACATTTCTGCTTCGGGAGCCTGCACATTGGCTGCACGGGAAGGGTAGTTAACAAGGAGGCCACAGGAGTATGAACTCATTAGCTTATTCATGAACCTCTGTCATGCTACTTGAATATGCTATGAAAGAATTCAGGTGAAAAGCCAGAAAGGAAGCGAAAGCTGCTGAAATTTTCAAACCTTTCTCGCAAAGGAAAAAAACATTCTCTGCGTCTAGCTTTGTGCGCCTAGTCTCTTTCAGATTCATCCAGTCAGAACCAGATAAAAGCTTTAGAACTAAATCGCACACGCAGGTCGTGTTTTGAAATTTGCCCATGAATTTCACATGCTCTGCTTTTCTCCCCACCCGTGTGTTCCTTTGTTCCCCAGGCCAGGCCATTTTCTCACTGAGCCACTCGCCCCCTGCGCTCTCTCTCCTCGGAAATCTTTAAGTGCTTTTCCCAATCAAGGACCTGCACAATCGCAGTTACCCCCCCTCACAACCTAATCTTGTCCTGTTGTCATGGAAATGGCCCTCTCAAATGTAGCTTTTGAATAGTCTTGTATGAAAGATGAATTTGAGGGGGCTGGATTTGAGTCGTAATCTCCTCATGTGAAAAAGGAAGAGAAAAGGGGTAAAGGGGGAATTTTAGGGAAGCTGATGCTTTATTTTGAAATGCTGAATTGGCATTTAGCTCGAGAAGAGCTAAATCACCATAGGGCCATTTCCAAAAGGGGAGCACTTATCTATTTCAGACTATTCGGGATTCAGTTCTTCAGGTCGGATATTTTAGCTTGACCCCTCAAGGACCTGTTGATTGACCTGCGCTGGCTTTGTAATAGGAGCCACCATTTTGCAATTTCACCACTCAGGCTAATTGCTTATTATTGTGTAAGCGGTCATGTAGGGGAACATGCTTACAGATGATTTAAATGAAGATCAAGCTTTAGGAGTGTGATGTAATGGTTTTCAAGTTATTGTATTGTCTAATAAGAAGAAATTATTGACAACGTTTAGCCAAAAAAGCAGAAAAATTCTAAAGTATGCAGAATAAAGATTATGTCATATCTGTTATTCCAAATCCGATTGATTTTGGATGAATTGATGGAAATAAAAGTTAAACAGCACATTCTCAGTGTTTCACAATTGATACGTCTCTAACAAGTAAAAGCTCACATTCAAAAGTGCCTTTTGCTAAACAGTAAAGGATCTTTTAATAATAAAGAGTTTATTAAAGTGGTGGCACTATGTTTGAGCCCAGTGGGCCTATGCGCCCCCACATTTACCACTCAAATGAAAATGAAATGAAAACCAAAATTAGAAAAGCTAGGCAAGGTGTTTACCAACTTCGCAATTCTTTTATGGAAAAAGTAGCTGAACGTTGATATCACCAACATCTTTAAACCAAATCAAATTGCAGCTGTCATTAGTGCTTGTGGAGGTATTACACACCAATAGGTACGTTTCACCTATGTTTCACATTCACAGGTGACTGGTGATTTGTATCCGGTGAACTTAATTAGAATGCTATCAAATCAGAATCAGACCCCAGAATCGAAAATAACCCCAGTCATCAAAAATTAAGCCATCATATCATGTCAGGAATGTTCACAGGTTATCTTGCATGCCCAACATGTCTGGTGTCTGAGCACGTCAGTAATGTTCCAGTGTGAGGACAGTGAAGGCCATCCCAGTTCAATGTAGATTTATGGAGTATGTTTTGAATCATTGTATTGTTATAATTTCCAGCTTCTGCTCGTCTTCAGTTTTTTTCCACTCACTGCCGGACTTGAGCTGCCAGGATTTGTTGATATTTATTAGAAACCTTTCTTCCCTCTATCCCCACATTTCCTGAGCCACTGGCTACATGTACAATACCTCTATGTCTCAACAATTGGCAAGACATGCTTTATTAAAATGCTTCTCCTTTGTTCTTCAAAAACACCATTAGTGAAAGTAGACAGAGAGCTCAGTTTTTGTTGTGTCAGTTAACAGCACTTGTTTCCAAAATGCCTCTGGCTTTTTCCCATACTTCAGATGTTGACTTTTCTCATCCCAGTTAAGGTTGGTTTCCTTTTGTTGACTTGTCCATGTAGGTGATGTTTATGCAACAACAGTGTACAGAGGACCAGTACATCGCTATTCCCATGCCAGCAAAATCTTCCTGCAGGTACTTGGCAGTGATATGGAGATTTTGCCTTGTGTACCTGGCCAGTCAGTTCTTTCAGAGACTTTTCTTGGTCCTTCATTTCCTAAAGCTATATTGGGCAGTGAAAGCTGTAAGAACACAGTGTTTCAGATTCCTCAGCCACTTGGATGAGTCCAAGGCTATTTAGTGTAAGTACAATACCGTCAGAAGTTTTAAAGGCTCCCAGGGTGCCCAAACTTTTACTTATGCTATACTTTTATTTATATACAGTGTCAAGTGCTTATTTTTATCCAATACAATCAGCTGAAATGAATAACTGCTAATAACTTATATTAACATAAGTAGAAATATTTGAAAATTAAAGTTTAATCCTTATAGAGATTCACTAAACGTGTTTTATCTACGAGAATCATCAGAATATGTGTCCAGGAGTGTCCAGACTTTCCCCTAATATGTGTACTTGAGGCACGGTAAGTGTTGGTCCCTCCTTTGTTCAGTTTTTCTAGAGTCCTGCATTAGCGGTGATGCTGTCAGCATTTTGGGGATACATGTGGAGAGGACTGTTGCATGGATTTAAGGATTGGAGGATGCTTGTTTTAAGCACAAAGGTAGCTGAGCACACAGTGACCTTTGTTGTTGTAATGTGGGACACTAACCAGCTCCTTAAGCCCGAAACCATAAATGGTAAAAATCGAAAACATATTGTTCTTGTCCAAAGAGAAACATCTCCAGAATGTTTACTTTGCAGGAGACATCTTTACTCAGTGTGTGTTCATCACAGTTTTGGAGCATAACTATTGGTCCATTTATTAATGGAGGTGTTTTTATTCTTGGGCAGTGACCATATTAAAGTCTTGATGGGATATTTGTATTTTATGTCATATAAGCATTGTGTGTTTACTGCCTCGGATATTGATTAAGCTTTCTTTTTTTTGTAGCCTATAATACCCCTCCACCTCTCCACAGCAGTGAAAAGGTTCAGTCCACCCGCAGCTTTGTGACGCCCACCTAAGACAGCAGTCCTGGTGCCATTCAGTGCATAAACAAATGCAAGTCATTTTTGTCCAAGGTTCAGCTCAGCTCAGTTTTGTTAGCTGGGGGAAGAGGCATGTGAACAGCAGCAGCCCATAACTTGGTCCACCTGCTGGACCGCAGCTGGAGTGAGCCTCATCTAAAACACATAAACCTACATTTATCTAAAGACCTAAGGTCTACTAGAACTACAGAGAGCTCATGCACAGTGCATGTGTCAAAACAGAAGCTGAAAAACGGGAATGTAATACGTATCTTTGGATCAGGGCCTTATTCCTTGATCTTACCATGACACCATGTTTGCTTTGAGCTTTGAACTCCTGAGGTAGCTTAGCATCTCATGGTAGAGTGGGTGGATGTGTGGGAGGGAATCTATGTTTTTGCTATGTGTTTTTCCCCCCTAACCTTAAGTGTTTGGAAAGAAAGTGTTTCTTTTCTAACCCAGTTCTATCACAGCCCCCCAGCTCCCCTCAAGGACAAGAATTGGCAAGGGCCAAGATAGGAAGCGCAAAAGTGTGTCTGCTGTGTGTGTGTGTGCGCGTGTGTCTGTTATCTATTGAATGGCCTTTTATTTCTCCTCTTGAAAAACTGCACTGCAGTAAACATTGTTACATCATTTAGACTAGTCAGTGGCTTGTTATGTATTTTCTTATCTTCTTGTTTTTTTCTATTTGGTTGCAAGCAGCCGCAGCTAAGTTCAAGTGTTATTACGGTATCAAACACGCTTTAAAAATAGCTACTTTAATGCCCCCTGTAATTCAGCAGCCTTATCACTCTTATGTTTCTTGTACAGCCTACTACAAGCCTGCCTCTGAAAAGATAAGGAAGTATTAAATGCAGCCTGAAGCTCTGATGTTTCTAACGCGCTTTTGTTCAGGCTGTGATTGAAGTGCACGCAGTATGAGAGCAACAGGTCAGCACTAATAGCTAATTACTGTACCAAAATAGGCCATGCTGTGATAGAAGTTTCCTTCATCAACAAAAAATAGCCCTGATTTGCAAGTGGATTCCGCAGCATGTTATCTTCATTTTGGAGAAATTTAAATGTATTTTAGAGGAACCTCACTCTTTCGTTCTCTCACTCTCTCCTTGCCCAAAAACACACCTCTGTTTGGCTGTATATCTCTATGGCAATGGGTTCTCGAAGGGAAGCAGTTGTCAGGTGACCTTTGGACAGGCAACTGCTCTGTGTTCCCTTCTTCCTGGAGGCACAGGAAGCAGGTAGGGGTAATGGTTGGCTAGAAGGCAGGATGAGGAATTATCCCCCCAAACCAACTGACCTCTCGTTCGAAAACAACATGGAAAAGGCACAGATACTGTCTGCCTGGAACTTAGGCCTTAATGTGCCAAGTAAGCAAACTGTTTGTTGTTTCAGTATGTTCTGTGGAAGTAGCACGTGGGCTGCTGGTCCTCTAGTGGTTTGCATAACCTCTGGTTCACTTGTATGGCAGGTGCAGTAAGACCATGGCAATACCATGGTCAGATACAACAGGAGGATGAAACTGGTACCTAACTCTTACAAATGATTGTAGTGTTTTTCTGAAATGGAGTTTTCGGGAATGTGGTGGTGGAACCCTTTCTGAGTTAAGTGGATCCACAGGCTTGTATGTACTAGAGACATTCCGAAAGGCTGCCGAGTATTTCCATCTGCAAATGATGCTTCAAAGCTCCTCACCTCCTGATATTCTGCAATGTGTTATTCCAAGATGGGTGTATTGTGTGGGATTTGTCAGTACTAACTTGGTCTCAGCCTCAGACTGAGTTAGTACTATATTAAAGAGGGAAAATTGGATTACTCTGTGATAGTTCCGGAAACATAATAGTAATCCTCGCAAAATTCCTTTGGAAAAATAGCATCAGGTAAAAAGAAGACATAAGATACAGGAGGGATAAAACAGAGTTGAGATCTTTAGATAAAGATGGGGGATATTATCTTGAAAATCACAATGTGTGAGTTTATTGAGACTCTTACACTGTTTATTGACTCTACTAGAACTCGAGAGGAAACACATGTGAGGTGACTTGAGGTCTTTTTTTTTGGAGCATACTAATTCATGTACATCATAAGCGGCAATGACTAGCCAATGAGATGTCGGTGTAGTGCTTGGCTGTAACGTCGGTCTCAGTATGAAGAATATAAAATGCAAATATCTATTGATCTATATTGTGCATGCAGGAGGCTTTGCAAAAGGCAATGGGATACCCAGTTAATTATTAAGAGTTTTATGTGATCCACTCTTTTAAAAAGCTTCCTGCATGGTTCTTGCCATTGATGTATGGTTCTAGGACAAAAAACCCTTTCATGCCATTCAGTTGGTATAAAACCGACGGCTGGATCTGCTATCAGGGCAACTTGAGTGAGCTCACTGCGTGCATTACCAGCAATACTTGCTAGGTTCACATTAGCATTTGGTGTCGGATGATTAACAGTTATTCTGGTGGACGTTTTTTTCACATTATTGTGCACTCACAGTGCAGTCACCTTCAGTAGGGTCAAACATCTGAAGGAAAGGAAAGTTTTTTGTTGAGGTATACAAACAGTATGTCTAGTTATTGTTTTGTCTTGCTTTATTCTTCTGCTTCCTCCACCTAAACTGGATGAATGAACTGACATAATAAACTATTTAATTTAACACAACTACATCTGTTGTGTAAGCTGCACCATTTTGTTCTGTAGATGCTACATTTATCAGTTAATTTCATTCATAATAACTAATGAAACAAAAATGTGTTGTACAAAATAAAGCCAAATTTTAAGTTTTTTCTTTATAACTCTCATTTATGCCTTACCTTTTGCAGTGGATGTTAATAATGTGTTTTACTATGTGTGTTCTTTGTGCGTGTTTCTTTGTGTGTGCGCGTGCCCACCCGCGTGTGTGCGCACAGGCGTGCGTGTGTGTGTAAGCAAGTGTGTCATTGGTGTGGCGCAACGGATAACATCGCTTGTCGTTGAGCTACCACACCATGTGGGAGATTGGGGTTCTATTCCTGGTCTGGGGACTATGCTGTGTTATACCAATAAAGAGTCCCTGGCCAACACTACATTGGCCTACCTGTAATATGATTAACCTTGTAAGTTGCCCTGGGTAGCAGCATCAGCTAAATTCCATAAATGTTAATGTGTGCTTGTATGTATGTGCGCCTGGTGGGGTGGCCTTAGTGCAGGACTTTTCAATCCTGGGACTGGTGAATCCACATAATGTAGGCTGTTTGTTTCAGCTAGCACACCTGATCCAACCAATTTACCAACAAGCTCCTTATGTGCTGGTCAGGTGTGTAGAGTGGGGAAAATGCAAAATATGCAGAGCATGAGGTTCTTAGGACTGGGATTGTGAACCACCACTCAAGTTGAAGTAGTCTTTTACAGAGACGCTGGAGCATCATAACACAAGGGGCTGTTCGAATCTTAGTCTGACCTTTTGTAAATCATTTACATTATGTTAAGGCTCTTTATATGTTAAGAAGCTTCTTCACACTTGCACATTTAATTTACCAAATGGTCATTTAAAGACCAGTGCCCTCTCACTGTCCCCATGGTATGTTGACTAGAGAGCCACTAAACGTCTTCAACAGAATAATCGGTAGTGTTTTTCTATGGGATGACTTCAAATGCTGAAGTACCTGATCGAGTACATGGTACAAAACAGTTTTTAATATTTTGACTCTTTAAGTGGAAGGTACCAAACCATGAGCCTACATACATCTTCGGTCTGAAAAGCTAAGTCTGTTACCCTGGATGGCAATGATGCCTAGTCCCACCTGTTGGCAATATAAGCATTTTCCAGAACAGAAAACTTGGCTGTTTGTACATCTCAGTGCGATGATGTGCTGCAGTTCAGAGTTGTTTTACACCAGCCCACTCATCCACAGAAATTAGAGGTTTGAGAACTTAATGAGAGTGTGTGAAAAACAAAGAGCGTTCAAGAAACTGAATTGCAGACAGTGTGAAAACCTGGTGTGTTTGGTGGGAAATGTAATGTACCGGCTATGAGGTAACAAGCAAGTATGGAGGAAATAAACCTAAACAAAATCACACAGTTATTAAATTATACAAATTGTGGCAGCCATATAAACATTATTTGGTTGCATCCAGATAAGATTTTCTTATGACTTTGTGGGTGCTATCCTAGGACTCTGAGTATGGAAAAGATAGGAGAACCGAGCATAGGAAGCTTAACACATCAAAGAGAGGTTATGGACTAAAGGGATGTGTTTGCATGAAACTTCCATGAAGGTGTTATGAACATTTGTTGAAAGCATTATTTTTCTGACCATCAGTACAACTAGTCATTCACTGAGCTTTTGCATTTTAGCATGGACATGAAGTAATTCCAGCATTCCATCAGATTGCTGCCCTAGAGCAACTTTAAATGATCTGAAAAATGAAATAAAAGAGTTGAATCAATTACGTTATTCATCACCAAAAAGGTCAAAAATCTTTTCTTCAGTCTAGACAGAAAAATGAGCTGTCTTCACTCATCATCTACGCAGCTTGCACCACTATCCAGTGTCTTCACATGAGAGTCCTTCAAGCAACATAATGTACTTTTTAATGGATTAATTAGTTTAATGCCTTTAAAGATTGCATGTTTTTTTAATTTACTGAGTTCATATAATAAAAGTGGTACATTTAAACCCTGTTGGCAGGGCAGCAATTACAGCACTTTCATTGTTTTATCTTATACCAACATATCAATCAATCAATATTTATTTGTATAGGGCTTTTTACAACCAACGTTGTCTCAAAGCAGCTTCACAGAAAATCAGTTTGTTATTAAAAAGAAAAACAGTTAGTGTACAGACATAAGGGTGGGGTAGGGGGGGCCGAGTCCAAGCGCCCCTTGAGCAAGCCAGAGGAAACAGTGGTGAGGAAAAACTCCCTTGAGTAAGGAGGAAACCTCGAGAGGAACCAGACTCAAGGGCGGAACCCAACCTCCTCAGGTACTTAATGATGAAGTGATGTTTTATCTACATCATCTTCACACAGCGTAAAGGGCATCTCATATTTTAGAACAGCATGTTATCAAAGCAGAGGTTGTAGTAGTGGCTCCCAAACCCAATTCTGGACCAGCCCTGCACATTTTAGCCCATCTTTTCCTACTTCAACTCTGGTAGTGTGTATTAATTAGCAAATCGGTTCATTATGTAAGTTGGAAGCAGGGCAAACCCCAACATGTGCAGGGCAGGGGTGAGAATATCATCCCTGTCATAAGAAAGCCAATAAACTTCTTGTTTTTTTGTGTAAACATCAGATGAATAGAAATGGTATAATATTGCTTATATCAAAGTCCGTTTTTTTCCTTCTCCTTTCATGTTGCCACCATTTTGGTTGTCTGGAGATTTTCTTATGGCAGCAGGAGACCTTTTCTTTGTGTGAGTTTTGAGTTTTTGAGCTGAACTTTGGCAGTGGGATAGAGCTGGTCGTCAAAGCCATTAGTTCTGAGTTGTTGTTCTAGGTGAGAGGCCCTGTGCCTTAGTCCATTCAGCTCAGCGTGTCCTGTGGCTTCCCATGAGCAATAGGTAAAAGTTCCTTTAAGTAACTTCCCAGAAACCTGCGCTTCCGCCAGGCGTCTATTTTTGCAAGAGGCAGATGGCCCTCCGCAGTGCTCTGGAAGACTGTAGTCATGCTTGGAATGCTTGCTGTGTGGCCAGAATGACCTCAAAGCCGAAAGGAATATCAAAACTTTTATAAAATATGCACTTCTGTCACAGGCACAGTGAAATGTGTCGGCAGGGAAAGGCTGCCAACTGGTGCTGAGCATTCTAATGCAGCGTGACATCACACCATTCCGTGTTCAAGCTGTGCGGCCTTATGGCCCTCTCTGAGAAGGATGCAGGCTGCGACTGGCTGTGGAGGCTCGGCTGCACAGATGAGATGAAAGAGGGAGACGGTGGAAGCTGCTTTTCTGCCACGAGTCACATGCGCCGAAGCTAAACCCAAAACCAATTTAGGCAACAGCAACTGGATCTGATAATTACTTCGGATTTGCCGAACACAAAGAGGAAAATTCCTTTAGATACAGTACCGTACTGTCTGAGACCACCCTTTCCAAGCTTTTTGACTGGGAATTAAATAAATGAAGGACAGTACTGTGAGCGCGGTTGGCTGTGGTATGTACAGCGTAGATGTGACGAAGGATAAGGTATAGTAAGGCATGCACATCATGGTTAATATCCATCACTGTATATACACATGCTCTTCCTGCAAACAGTGCTTTAACCTTTTTGCAGTTCAAAGTTTCCTAACCTCCTCCTAGGAAGGAAAGGGTGTTGCATGTCTGGTTTCAGCTTAACTGCAGGTTATGTAACTGTCTTCCAGGCATATATCCTTAAGATTTTGTGTGCCGTAGGAGTGCTCCTGGAAATGTCCACTTCAAGTTCCAGAACGCCCTCATGATCCAGGTGCATCCGAGCAGACTTACAAGTAATTACACCGATAAGTACTTTCATATTGACTCTGCCTCATTTAAAGCAGAATTAAAATTGAACTTGCAGACATCATTAGCAAAATCATTAGATGCAGTGTTGTTTATACAACAGCTAGTTCTGACTGCACAGTCTGATTGGTTACTGCAGCTAATTCTGCACGAGTTGCCCAAGCTTTTTTTCCAGCCAGCAGCTGTGACAGAACAACAAAACAAACTGGAATTAGCTGGAAAAACAACAATATAATAACAAAATATAATAACAGAGCACTTAAGGCTGTGTGGTATAATGAATAAGCTCTGTATTGTGCTGTCCCATTCTCTAATATTCAGACTCAAAGTAAAAGTGAAATGGTGGCTTTTCCATGGAAGCAGGCATACTTCAATAAGAAGGTCAAAAACAGATCCTTTTCAGCATTAACTCAAAGCCACCTCACATCACACGCGAGTGCTCTGGTCCATATTCATATTATAATCATTGACTTGTGTACTTGTACCTTTCAAAGCTCTTGAATAAACTCTCAAAACGAAATGATTGGGGAGAATAAGAAAAGAATGACCAGGACATGATTTAATTAAACTAATACTTCGGCAACATGACAACAGAGCAGCTTGCCCCCTCTTGAACCTCTTAGCCTGATGGCTTTGGCCCAATCTAGAGAGATGACATCATTGAGTAGATCCCAGCAGAGGTCCCTATTGTGTCCTGTGTGACTAGACGTCTCTATAGCGTCATTGTGCTCCATGATTGCTTCAGGTCTCCCTCTGGGCTTTGCTTCATTACCATCACATTTCTACAGAAGAACCTGCCACTTCCCTCAAAAAGCTGGCACCCTCTTTTATTTCCCTTTGTTTTTTCTCATTCTTTTAATCTCTGCCTTTTTTATCCCTATGTGCTGGAACCCTAATATAGTTTCATTCAAGTTCTGCTTCTTTGGTGTTGTACATTGCACTGTGCATGTTTTAATTTTTTTCTGTTGCTCTCTTGCATTCTTAGCCCCTGCATTCTCAGTGAGAGGTTGGTAACTTAAAGTCTACTCAGAGAAGCAAAGTAAGCAAGTACAAAGTCCAGGAAGTAACTTGTATATTAAACTGTGCTGCAGGCGAAAATTCACATAGCTCCTGGGCACCTGCCCAGTCTGAAATTTCTTTAGGGTGGGTGATATGAATGCAATTAGGAAACCTAGCAGCCGGATCTTCTTTACATTGGTGGCGATAGGATACGAGGGGTAGGAGTTGTGATGTGTACTGTGCATTAATAGCCACTTCATGAAAAATGCTTTTATATGTAATGTTGTTAAGGGAAATAGTAAGAGAACTCCTGACATAAAAACATTTAATTGAGAACACATTACATGTGCTTTTTCACCGTGAGTGTATTTTATGGCACAATGTAATCTCATAACTGTTGCTAAATAAAATCTCCTGCATCTATTAGTGTGTTTGTAATTATTTCATGCAATCATTTTCTGTGAGGGACATTGCAGAAGCAGTAAACCCTTCACATGTCTAGTTCCTATCACAACCACTATGAACAATTCTGACTGGTTCATCTAGAATGAAGGGGTGAAATTAAAGGGGCTCTGTTATGCTCATTTTCAGTGTTCAGAATTTTATTTTTGGAGTCTACTAGAATAGATTTACATACTTCTGTTTTCCTAAAATAATTTTTTTCTCATACTATACATCTGTATTTACCCTCAGTCTGAAAAGTCCTGTTATAGCTTCTGTGTCTTTAGTCCATGTGCTCTGAATGGTCAGCTCACCCACTCTGTTGAGACCGCTCGACTGTCAAAGCAACAAACCACAGTAGTACAACTGTCAGGTTGAGCCGATCCTAAAGTCGATCCTAAAATGTTAAGCTAGACTGGAGTGGAATGTTTCTACTGTTTCAGCACTCTGTGTGTTGTGTGAGGGTGTGCCAAATCTGCTGGTAGGCAGGCAGTTAGGATTGTATTACAAGGTGATGTTATACATTAACAGAGTTTTTGTGGAAGAGTGTTTCTCCCTCTGGCCTATACTGTGGGCTTTATAACTTTGCAGAAAGAGTCCTTTATGACCCTGTAAAGCTCAACATGTTCAGACAGTTTGAAAGGCTTTGTTGTGAACCCAGCTAGTAGGGATCATACCCAGACCTTTGGCTAATGATACCCAGTAAAACATTTAAAGAAAAGATTCTAGTCCACTGTTTAAGGAATGTTTTAAAGATGTTTATAACAGTGCAGATCTAAGGGACGATTGTTGTTACTTCACAGCTGGTGTTTGACATAATGATACAGGTGCTGTTACCTGATACAACAACACTGGTAGAACACTCATACAGTTAGATTATAGGGACAGAACTAAGTACCATAATAAAACCCATATCACAGTACAACATCATACCTGTATCAAATTAGCATGCAGATAAGGACGATTTGTTTGGACTTTAACCTTCATCACACCCTGATACAGCACATACTGCATATAGATTAGATATAAGGCATATTACTGCATCAAGATCCATATCACTGGTACAATTAGAGCAATTAGCACTTACTTCAACCCTGAACTACTGCAGCTTACTTAAAGCTCATCAAGATCACCTTTAGAAAGGGTATAATAAAGGGTATATGTTATCTGATTTTTTTATTACTTTACTTACCTTTACTTCGGAAAGTGAAGACCATCAATAGTAAATAGGTCACTTTTGAAGAGGGAGAGTACTCTGAGAAGAGAAGTGAATGGCTTGGAGAGAGAACGAGCCATTGTGATCAGAGTAGAATCAGATAAAGAAGGTCACTTTTAGAGAGAGAGAGAGAGAGAGAGAGAGAGAGATGTTCCTCTCCATGTCTTCTCCACCCTGAGCCTTAGTGGAGGATGTGTTCTATATACGGTGAGAGACCTTCAGTAGACTTCCATATTTTATACATTCATGGTCTATACTCAGTAAATCACATTCATTATGGAATCAGACGTAATAAAGACATAGCGCTGTGTCTTTTAGTGGCAATGCAGCGGTAAGAGATAAACCCTTTTTGATCCAATGCATTTCCTTCTTCTGGTTTACCACCAGTATTGTACAGATTAACTGAGTGCCTGTTTGAGGAGGAGATTAAACCGAACGCACTGTTGTCTGGCTGTTCCCTCAATCACATAATCTCTTAGTAACACAGGTATATTGCATTAGCTTTGTTTCCTGCCTTTCTTTCCTGCAATTAGATAATTGACTTATCTTAATGATGATCAGCTTTCAGATCCTAAACAAATGCACATTGTGATGTTTCAGTGTGTTTCATGGAGGGTAGAAAATCCACTTTTCATTATTTCTATTGGTTCATTAATTATGAATTGTTATATGTATGTAAAGGCAGCTGGGATTTATATTCACACTGTTGGAAAAAATGTTGAGGTACAACAGTGTACCTTTTAAATAAAAACCTGTTTGTACCTTCTTATAACCTAGTGTTTTAAAACACAACAGTAAAATAAAAGACCTATAAATGCACCTTTTTTAATAAAACAATATACAGTGCATTAAATTTATTATACTAAAAGTTGCAGTTCATGTGGTATAAGGCAGATTAACTGGGTTCATTCAAGAATTTAAACTCTTTCATGAAGCTCTTTAAAATGAAACAAGGCATTGGGCTACCATCCTCATCCCAAGGACTGGAGCAACCACAGACTGGAAACTGTGCACAGCCATCTGTGGCTGGGAGTCCAAGACAGCATAACTGACATCTCTCTGGGTGGATGACTTTCTCTGTCTCCCCAGCACTGTCAGTTAGCACTCCCTTCCAACCATGCTGAACTATCCAGTGACGGTTTAGCAACAGTTTAAAAAAATGTGATGTGTCATGTGTCTCAGATAAAGTGTGGGCTAGCCTTTCACCTGATGGGATAGCAGGACCCTGAGCCGGCCATGTCTATATTATGTAAAATATGTGAAAGGAGCTGCTCTCTGTTTTTTTTACTGTAGATATTCAAATCTCAAGGTTTCTTTTCAAATCAATGTTTAACCTTCAGATCCAGTTTTTAAGGTAACGTTGGTGTACTGCCTCTGATATCTCTCCATGTGTAAGACATGCCTTTTGGTATGTTTAACCTTTCAGACTGTATAGTTGCATGGTTTTGTATTGTTGGTATTTGAGCAGGTCACTTAGTATTCTTCTTGGATTTTCCTCCCTGCAGCTGTGGAGGTTCTGTCTGTGTCTTGGTGCACACAACTGAGAAAGACATTTGAGGACAGTAAATGCCAACAGGCATTGATCATATGATTGTGGACAGGAGCCAGTAGCGCTTTTCAGGCTGTGTTTGTGTCTGTATTTAAAGGGAATGATGGTGATTTTTAAAGGTCGTGCACTGCAGCTGAGTAACTCCCTGTTGTTCACTTAGTAAGCATGTGCTAGAACACTAACAGCAGCAACCAGATGTAGTACCTGATATGGAGCTGACCTTTAGTTTTACAGTGCATTTCTCCCATTCTCTTCATGAAATGCTAATGCTGTTTAATGCTTAGTAAATCTGCATCCAATTTTGCCTTTGAACTGCCACATGGATTTATGTCAGATGCTGCTCAACTTCTGTGACCTGTGAGGTTAACTTAATCTAGAAGTGCTTCCATTATAATCCAGGATTACCAGTTTTAATCCACTGTAGGAGCCCCCACCCAGTCTTTTACACATGTTGCACCAGAATGGTATGTTAACTTCCACTGTGTGTGCATGCTGTTATGGTTCTGTAATGTTTTAAATAATTCAGATAATTCCAAAAAAATAAAAATCGTTTAAACCTTGTTCACTTTTAATTCCATGTCCTTTTGGACCATTTCTGTTAATCACCTGACTGTGAAATATACACACAGTGGACAGGTCAGATGTTTGAAAAAAATTGAAAGTGAAAGATGTTGAGTTTTACTATGATGGTGACAATATAAAATGAATGGACTCATTATTTTGCATTGCTGTAATAATATAATACAACATTAATAGAGATCAGAATAGCTCTGTAATCTCTGTTAGGTCTCTAAAGCAGTGGGATCCTGACACTATATTTCCCAACTGTTTGCACACATAGAATATTCTATGTCATATATCAATATAATCCAGCGGACAACAAGCTGTTTAATGTCAACACTTACTAGATGATGGGCATCTTGAGAAAACACATACCCTAACCCCCCCTTGAGCGCCAGCTAAAAATAAAAGACCCCTCCCTAATGGAAACATGGAAACAATGTTTCTAGCCATTCCACTGGAGAGACAGTGCTAATGGATTATGCCTAGGGAGGATGTCTTTTCATTTAATCTGAGGAGTCTACAGAACAAACACTTCAAATGATTCACATCAGTGCAGTCATGTTATTAGATATGTGATTCCTTTCAATGACTGCGCAAACAAAGACCCCCTGAGGAGAAAGATATTTGTTCTCATTAAGGCATCTTAGTAATAACTGGCCGTCAGGAAATATTACCTAAAAGCAATGAAAGCAGCCCTACACAGCAATCAGACAACAAATAAGCTCTTAGCTGCATCCAAAATCACATACTACCGTACTATACATACTGTACTAATGAATGCACTTCTGTTGGCCGAGCACAATTTTAACATACCTTTTATTATGGTGTATGGATTTGGATGCTTTATTAAAATAACTCATATCACAGATTTGTAGAGACTGGGTGTAGTCACATGGTGATTTAATTGCAGGAACCCTGCAAACAAAAGCCTGTTTTTCTTTGGACAGAAGGGTTAGGAGGATCATGACCAAGACTTCCAGGTATTACCCTGGCCCTCTAAATCCCGAGACTTGTGCCCAATTGAGCATCTGTGGGACTACTTTGATCTTCATGTTCACTTGATGGATCCTTCCCCACGCACCCTCCAGCAACTGCGGGATGCGCTGAAGTCAGCATGGCACCAGATGCCAGTGACAACCTACCAGGACTTTACTGTGTCAACCCCAGACCGTCTAGCTGCTGTCTGTGCTGGACACGCTGTTACTCTGGATATTGCAAGTCCTAATAATGTGACTTGTCAGTGTACAATAAAAGTATAATAAATAATCCAATAGTTAATTGAAGTGTGCCATAAATATTCACCTTTTCTCCTGGATATGACTATAGAGTCTGTATAGAGCACCATGTTTGTAGTTGTACTTTATGTACTTTCAAGGAAACAAGCAGAAATTGACTGAGCAAACAGAGAGGTGTATAAAAGAGACTAAAGGAGAGGGAATCAGTGTCAGGCTGTGAGCGGGAACTGGAAGGGTAGAGAGGAGGCAGAACCTGAGGCATGAGAATACAGAGGGTTTTGCATGGAAATCACTGTCAGTGATCAAAACTGGTAATCTTCCCTGTTTGCTGACAAGGCTTCAACACAAACTCCTGTTGTGTTTTCATTTATTTAAGACAGTGTTTAATAGTTATTGCTGCACAGTTCACTGTTGGTAGATTGGGTAGAATTAGCAAATTGCTGTGCGATACATCTTTAACAGCAACATTTTTTAAATGACCTCATCATCTTATTTTTCATGTTTCCAGCCCTGTACTATGCATACACAAATGTTTAATTGTTTTGAAATAGGGCTTATTTTCTAAGAGGGTTTACATAGTTAAACTAAACTCAGTCGACCATTTAATCCAAATGATCAAATAAGGAATCTTTAAGTATCACATTGAACCTAAAGTGTCAAGTTAAACACTATTGATGGCCCACACTACAGAATAATCTCACTCCTGCTAACAACCACTGGAGGTCTCTTAATATCATGGAGATCTTAAACAGTAATTTGCCCAGTTTATTCTCTGGTGTAGGTTGTCTATAATCCAGTCTTTACTCCAACCTAACCCCAGTCCATGTATATATTCATTTTGCTGTCGTGTGGTGAATTCTGATTCTCACAAGAAACACATCGTCATGCATAAAAGATGGTTGACCAACAAGAGCCAAGACCAACAGAACTTCAGTGTGTACAGAAGAAGCTGTAAGCATGGCGGCTAAACTACGTGGGTAATGGAAAAGGATAAACTAGTTGTGATGTGGCAACAGCCTGAGTGTATAAGGTGTGCTGTAAAGCATACCACGACAGAAGCAATTGCTTTACATTGCCTTTAGAAAGCAAACATTACCAGCATAGCAATAGTCTTTCTGTCATCCAGGTTTTAAGAATCAGAAGGTCAAGACTCATGTGCGTAATCTGACAGTGTGGTGTTCCATTCAGGGCAGATGGTGTAGCGTAGAGACTTGGATGACTAATGTTGAAAGACAGACGGAATGTTTAAAAATGTTATGTGCGGGATCTCTCATGTTTTTAACGCCGGTTAACACCGAATCCTGTAGAATGGGTCAGATGTCAGATTCGGTTTATTTGTCGCCTTCCTTGTTCAGATTTTTCTGTAAACACAGATATAATCTCTTATTTTTGACTGTAAGGATCAAGGACCCCTAGTGGGATTGTGTTATCAGCATGGGGTAGATGATCACCAGCTTTACATATCCCGCAGATTCACTTCTAAGGAGGTGTCTACACATATAAGCTGTGGTGTCTAGGAGATGCAGCTTTAGTAAATATGTCACCCATTTATCTCTGTATTATGATACAGTCTTGTGCATAATCCCTTGTTTGTGACCCTGAAAAGCCAGACACCTCCTGTTGGGTTTCAGCAAACAGGCATTACTGTCGAAATATTTGGGTCCTGTGACTGGAAATGTGAGGAAGGCAACACAGGAAAGCTGGTAGGCTATAAAACATCTGGAAACATTGTACCTGAAGTTATTTTAAGTTTTACTCCTTTGTGTTTTGTTTCCATTCAATACTTGAAAATGAATGTGCCAAACTGAGTTCTTTGGAGCGATGCTATAGAGAAACCATAGGTGAGGGATTGATTTTTGTTAATGGGATGTGTGAATGCGAAGAACCTTTCTACAGTAATGCAACATACTATAAAGGCTCTGTATCAGTTTAAGGCATTCTCAGAGCTATAACCAAGAATCACTTAGGAAACCTTATGGTCTTAAAATTTGAATCTATATAGGTCAATCAGGAGCCCCGTGATGGACTCGTGGCCTGTCCAGGGTGCTTCCTGCCTTCCGCCCAGTGAGCGCTGGGATAGGCTCAAGCACCACTGCTTCCACCCAGAAGGGTAGGTGGTTTAGAAGATGAATAAAGGAACACATAAATGAATGTACAGTCACACATTTTATAGAGTTCCATCTACATTGTTACATTCAAGGGATTAGTTTTAAAAATTCTGTACCTTGTTCTGATTAACAGGTTTCTCGTTTACATTGCACAAATTCATAGTGTCTTTTTCAGAAGCTGAAGGTATTCCTAGAATTGTATCCTATGATAAGATGTTCATCTTTGTCTCTCTACAGTCCTGCTTCCATTATAGCTTGCTTAAAATGTTCTTTTTGTGATTTCTCAAGTTAACCCGTGATGCAGCACCTTTGTTCTTCTCTAGACACTTGCTGCTCTTTCTCTAAGGCTTTGATCTGATTTAAATGAAGCCATGTCAATGGATGAGATCTTCTTTTGCTTTCTTAGTGTGTAAATAGAGTCCCATTACTGTAGGACTAATTGGCTTGAATGTTCTTCTTCCTGCTGCTAACCAGGTCCTGCTTGTTTTCATACACCCTCAGCCTCACTTCTTTTTGGACATTTGATTCTCGGATGAAGCATGAAACCAGCCTTTAGTCTTCAAAGGAGTAATCCATCAAGATGTTAGAATTTGAACCCATCTTTTGTTCCACTATTCCACCCTTGGAGGTCTTGAGTCAGTTACTGATATTTGATGCTACTTTTGAATCTCAATTCACAATTATTTACATGTAATAGCATTATTACATAACAGTGTCTTGCATTATTGTAGGCCTACATTAAGCATTTATTTGCAAGCATTTCATTTGCATTCTGAATAGATTCTAGTTTTCACTACATTGCAAAACATTTAATGAAATTTAAGCAGTAGGCCTTTTAGACTAGGCGATTTCTATGACACATGTTCTCTGAAATTTATTTATTTATTTATTTGTAATATTTAGTACATTAAGATGATGAGGTGTCAAACTGGCCACCCAGTTTAACCTACCAGAACATGACTACAACACTAAAGACTGTTACTGACTTCTAGCTTGGATTATCCCAGCACACTGTGCTCAACTACCTTGCAAGACTGTTTGCACTGCACTTTATCTTTAACCTGTATACTTGAACATCTCAGCTGTGCCTTTATTATCATTTATGATCTATTTTTATTTATCTACTGAACATCTGTACTGAGGAACCTGCACCGTACACTGTACACTTTATATGCCTATACTCTTTATAACCACATACTTATATATATATATACATATGTGTATATATATATATATATATATACACATATATATATATACATATGTGTATATATATATATATATATATACACATATATATCCTACACTGCACTGGAGAAGGAGCCTGACTGTGTTTCGTTATACTGTACAACCCTGTATTAGTATAATGACAATATAGTTGAATTTAATTTAATTGATTTAATCATGCTTGAATTTAAACGAACATTGTGGTGAAACTTTTAGTTTTTTGTTCAATGTATTCGATAACAAAATATTAGATTTTTAAAATTATCAGTGGAAATGTTCCTATCAGGTTTTTTCTTGGTCGTATCTAGGTAGATTCAGCCAAGCAAGCTGTCCCATTAGTTTAGACCTTAGAACCTGAACTGAAGGCCAAACATGATACTAACCACTAGCATTTAGGTGTGAAACCTGCTGTGAGTAGGTAGAGCAGAGTTTAGTTCCACCCTGTATCCAATAAGCTGCCTCGCTCCTTACTCAGCTCAACTGCATCTGATCTACCCAATCAGGAACTTGGGAGGTGGTTTATTAGCTAGAGCAAGTATGGCAAATTGTAGCTGGAACAAGGCTCTCCAGGAGGGTAGCTCTCCAGTACTGGGTCAGAGACCACTTCTTTAGGTTAAAAGAGTAGGCGTTATGGGGAATGCATGGCTAAGGGTAAATTCAGTCTCAGAAGCAATCTGAAAGCTACGAGCATACATTTTGAGGTCACATGCCAGGTGAATTTGAGTCAGGTGGTATTTCAGAGTTGGTTAGTGTCTTCAAAGCGCTTGTTTATGGTTTAGTGTGCACTCTGCATGCCTCTAGCTACAACAGTGCTCCTCCTCCTTCTCCTCTACACACATATTCACCCTGACTAGCAGACGGCTTTCTCCTGCCCCCTCTCCCAGCTGATGATGCCACATACATGTAACACCTGGTGCCCTCGACTTCCTATACATTGCCGTGGGTTCCAAACCCGCCGTCTTGGCTCAGGGTGGTGGGGGGAGGTCTCCACTCCTGGCTCAGAGCTTCATGGTGGCAGATGGGTCGTGTGTATTGGCCTAAAGGTAAATGACAGTTAAAGTGACAGTTCAGATCTGTTACCCCTTTATCCCCTTGCTTGTGTAGTTTTGCACAGGAGCGATGAGGCTTCATTTTATAGCTTTCAGTTTAGAGTTATGCAAACTGTTTGCCACTTGCCTCGGCCCACGTTAAGCTGTTGAGTTACCTGAAACACACTTGTGTATGTGGTTGTGGTTTCAGACAGTGTATTACATATTGTTATAGATAGAAACCCCATGTAATATACAAAACTATGCATTAACTGAACAATCAGCAAATCAAATAGAAACAGAGAATACTTAATAAAAATGTCATGCACTTGTAGCAACCAGCTCCAGCAACTGGTTGATTGGTGCTTAAAAGGCTAAGAACTCAAGCATAAATGTAAATAATCAGCTTTTTACATAAACCCAATCAGAAATATGAATAATAAATGGCCACCAAGTGGAATCAGTGAATGCACACAGAAGGAAACGTTAGATTGCAAGGCTGTTCAGAAGCAAGATAAAGGTGACAAGGTAGTGTCTCTCAGTATGGTGTCGGCCACCATGCTTGCTAATGCAAGCTGACATTTACTTTTGGTGACGTTGACATGGTGTTGAGGGCAGCGGTTGTAGGCCGCCTGCTTGCGTCGTGCAGCCGCCTGCCCATGGTGCTCGCCTGCTAACAGGATGACTCATGTAAGGAATTATTGCTCGCTGAATGTCCACCATCGTGGCTGTTGGGTCAGTCAATAACATTGAAAAGCTATCCTTGATGGGTGCAACCTCACGTATACACACTCAGAAGGAATCAACCGACAGGAATGAAACATGGAGTAGGTTTTACATTGTGAGACATGCAAGTGAGGATATTGGGGATATTCTTTTTTTTTTTTTCTGGGGAGAAAGACTTTTCCATCCAACCGGACCTAGCAGCCATCTGGAGGTCTGAAGTTTGTCACCGTTCTCCATTTTTATAGATACCGGTAGTATTTAGTGTTGTTCAAATAAGCAAGTCTGTTGAACCACTAAACAACTCGACACGCATGTGTGATAATTCAGGGATGCAGTTTACATGACATGCTGACCTGCTACAGTGCAATCCTAATTAAGCGTCTAGACATGTCTTGGCTGAAAGAGCATAACTGTGATAAGGGAGAAATCTGTACATTTGATTTTGGGCCAAATGATCGCTTATAATGTAACACAGGACCAGAGTGACCACCTGAGCGGGGCAGCTCGAGCCTCTCTCCAGTGTGTATATGATATTGCCATGGCAACCACAGACCGAGAGCCAACTGAACGGAACAAAGCAGCGAGTGAGGACACTCCAGGTGTGAAAAGCGTGTGAGGGTCTTAGTCAAACTGAATGTGTTTGCTGGGTGCGCGGGGGTGGACTATAGAAGCTTTAAGAGCTCAGTTATACCTATACCAATTATAACTACTTCATCTTTTTTTTTTAATCTTTCTATCTCTCTCTTTCTCTCTGTCTCAGTTTTTCTCCCATCAGGAATTAACTTGGAAGGGAAGCAGTGTTAGGACTCTCTCTCTGGAACAGCACTGTCCTTTGAGAGAGTTGGTTTGAGCATTATCAATTACCTAACAGCAGACTGAGCAGAAGGAAAGAGGGCTGGGCCTGGGCGTGCTAATGTAATTATTTCAGTTCATTCTCGGGGTCATGGAGCAGAGGGACATGCACAGATTTAGGTTCTCTCTCTCCTTCTCCTTTTTCTCTTCCTTTTCTGGAGACCTAGTTAGCTGTTGCTTGTGGCTGCCGATCGCGCATTTAATTTCCCCGTGTGATCTTTCCCGTCCTTGTGATCTCGTTTTTGGCAGAGTTTCTTTGTGTGCTGTTGAATGGAGTGTGTCAGATGAGAGAGCGCTGCGTATGATCTATCAGCAGCCACCATGGTGGCTTACAGCATGCGAGGAGGGAGGGAGTGCTGGCTTGGGTACTTTCTTTTACCACACAGACAGATGGAGCATGCACATACATACAGTACAAGCTTTGTGTTCTGCAGTCCTGAACTTTTATCTGTGTATGGGTGCATGTTTTTCTGGATTTCAGGGAAAAATATCCAGATGCAGAAGAACCAGCGACAAACAGACCTGTAGTGATTTTGACAGGCAGGGCCATGACTAAATATCATCCTTATAGCTGGGGGTGCTACATGATACCCTACTTGATTGTCTTATTTGATTTGAAAGAATTTTAAAAAATCCATTTAATTAGGAAGAATATGTAATAATTCCCAGTGCCACTATAAAACACTTATTACAATAATATTATACAATGGAAACTTATTATCTTTTAAATGGGCTACATGAATAAATACAGTACTGTATTAAAATCAGCCTTTATTTACTTCATTTTCAGTCCAAACATATATTTAATTGAATTTTATATATTTATAAGACAGTTACACAGAAACCTCAAAAACTAAATATACCCTGCTGAAAAACATGTTCATAACACAATAAACGACCAGCCTGATGCTGTTTTCATTTCTGGGTAACCAGCATGAACCAGCATGAATTACTTCGACAGGTTTTACCTGATAATGCCAGTTTGTTGCCATGTTTAGTGTCTTTCGCTTTACATTCTGCTAACATTCTGTTTCTGTTTTCCAAAAAAAATCTGCAGGGATGTTGTTCCACTCCTCCAAAGTTCAGTCTTAGGAGTGGGTTGCATTTTTGCTTCTGTAATTCCATACACATTTGATGTGGTCTAGACGCTGGAGGGAACAGTCCATTCCTCTGAGAGCAGGAGCAGCTTCTTTGTTTTTCTTTGCAAATGTTCTTCTTTTTGTCTACCTGATTTTCTAAGGGTTTCTTGACAGCTACACATCCTTTCAGAAGCACAGCAAGCACACTGAGTTGTCTTCTCACAGCTCTCATAGAAACAGCTGTGGGTTGTTTTAGATCTGAATCAAGAGTGGCTCTGATCTTTCCTCTCTTGTTTAAAGATGAAAACTGTAAATGGGTATTTTGTAAGATAATGCAACCTGTCAAATTCCTACTCCAAACAATAGGGGGCATCATATCTCTAGAAAATACACAGCCCCTCCACCTCCCTCTTCAGTTCTTACCAGTGTAGAAGAAGCATTGCAAATTTTGACTGCGTCTGAAATAGCATACTTAGGCACGTCCCTGAACGCACTATATCCACCATCTTACCTGTGTCCTTTGACCCAGATCTCTGCTGATGTCACATAACGGCGGCAAACCCCATTCCTTAAAAGCCAAAAGTCGGCAAAATCTTTACCATCTGTTAACGAAAGTAGCCTTTGTGGTGGTTGGTTTTTGTGATGAACACTTCCACATGGAGGCAGCGTTGAGCATGGGGTTCCAGAGAATGCATGCCAAGGAATTTATTCACTTGTAAACATCGGGCTCCCCGTTGCTGCCATTTTTTTTCACCGCTTTGAACGGCTCTGTAGCTCCCGTGGAATCATGGGAAAGGGTGGAAGTACACAATTTACACGCAGGCTTTGCCCTATGTACTTGCACAGAGCATCATCAGTGTTAACTATTGTTTTCCTTCTTTCCTTGATTTACTGCTGAATGTGATTTCTTGCCGAGAGCAGGCAGTGGTGCTGATAATAGTTTCTTGCCAGGAACATTAGCCATCGTTGTGTTTACTCTTCCTTTTATTGGCTGTCGCTAAATAATCTAACTTGGAGCACAACCTTCAACATCACTGACACATATTAGAATACACTGTTGGTGCAGCAGTGCTCCTTCTTCATCCTCTTATGCTGGACTCGTTCTACTCATACAGCAGCTCTCTATAATCTCTTGACTTACAAAATGGCATTTCAAGACAGGACTGGCCAAGGCTAGCTGGTTAGCTTGCTAACTTGAGTAGACACCTCTGTAAAACAATGCATAGGCTTTAACACACCGTCAGAACTGTTACTTCTTCATATTTGGTTGATCATGTTGGTTCAGTTTGGAATGTAATACTAAGTACAGTCTCTCTAATAGACGACCATTGCTCTGGTCGTCTATGATTGTAAACTTGCCGGTTGTGTTTTGATGTTTTATCTAATCTTAGAAATATGTCCTGTAAAATGAGTAACTTGTACTTAATGGCTGTTTTCTCTGGAAGCTAAAAGGATGATGGGTTATCTCTGGCTTTTATATGGTACTATATAATATACAGTATGTACCAAGGGGTAAATGTATGTCTCTATGTGATAAAGAAATACGTGTGTGTACTGAGGTTAGGGCTAGGCATCAGGTGCCTGTGGAACTGTACCTGAATCAAATTTCTGCGGAACACACACATTTTTTCTCTGATTGTGGTGTACTCTTTGATAATGCCATTGTTCACTTTACAGGTGCATCATGTTCTATAATCACCCATAATTCAGACATTCTGTATCTGCAGTTTCCTCACCGCTGTTCTAATATCATGCACAAACAAGTGCAGTTTCCTTCTCGTGCTGTCTTCCTCTGAGCCTGTGTGACTAACATGGCTCCGTTTGACCTGTAATCATACTGAGATGTTCTCTAAGCAGCTTTTCAGGGAACCAAAGCCCTTTTTTCTGGAGAGCTGTATGAGCTTGGATGCCGTGCAATGTTGGGAGTGTTTTTGGGGATTCATGATCCCAGAAGCCGCCATCTGCCTCAGTCCTCTCCTTAAGGACAAAAACACTTTCTAAAATCATTTTTTAAATGATTCAGAATTATATGTTTAAGGCCCATATGGTTTGCTTTGCTGAATCATTCCATTCTATCACTCTCTGTCTGTCTGCCTCCCGCCTGTCTCATGCTCTGTCTCTCTTTGTCTCTTTCTTTCTCTTTATTTATATTGAGCTTCCCTGTTTCTCAATATTCTTTCTTTTCTATTTTTCTGTTTTTCTATCTCTTTGTCTCTTTTTCTCTATTTCTGTCACCGTCTGTCTCTCGGTCTCTTTTTGCTTCTCTCATTCTTTCGCTCTTTTCCTTTTTCTATTTCTCTTTTCTCTGTTTCTATTTCTTTCTCACTCTCTCTTTTTTTCTCTCTCTTTCTCTCCCCTGTCTCTTTCTCCCTCTATGTCTTTCTCTCAAAAATGTATGTTTCTGAGTTAATCTGTGTTACTCCTCCAGTGCAGGGAGGTTTTTTTTGGGGGGGGGGGAGCTTTGTCACGCCTATCATTCACAGCTCTGATTCCTCCTATAGAGACATAGTACACGTGAACAGCCTCTTATTACGTCCCTCATCATCTGTCCGCCCTCTTGTCTTTCTTTCCTCTACCTCTCCTCCTTCATGCATATTCATCATGCATTATGTGATTATGTTGATCCCTCAGGGGTCTGTTTTGCAATAGGGATGCCGTTTGGGACCAGGTCTTTCATGGTATGCTACCAAAAATAAAACGATTGGTTCATCGTACATAAACTAATGACGCTGCAGGCAGGCATCGTGTTTTCTTTGGCCCAGATCACTAATCTATGCATCTTTCCAGCTCCTGCATATTCATTTGCTGAGATCCAAGAGCTTGCCTTTATTGGTTAGTCATGTCGTGAATGGTGACATAAGTTTGTGACAGCTGGTACCATTAAAAAAAACTTGATTGCGTTTTCTTTCTGTTTTTAACCGTCGGCAGAATAGACAGGATTTGGTTCATAAAATGGAAATGTTTGGCCCCTCTGATCAGACAGACCTGCATTTACAGGCTAGATGCAGCATCTGGTCTCAGAGTGTTCTGCTATAGAAAGAGATGAGTTTTCCTACAGCACTTTCAGCATGGATTCTCCATGTGTTATTCAGTGGACTGTGGAAAGTGAAGATAATGAACATTGGGCAAAGACTTTTTTACCAACCTGTCCATGTATGGTATCTATACCTGTATGATATATGGTGTTAACATACAGGCGTGTGCAAAAGTTTCAAAACTGCCAGTCAACTGTACAGATAATGCAGAGTCAACTGTACAGATAATGCAGAGTCAACTGTACAGATAATGCAAACAGAACATGGCATTTCTGTATTTCCTCTTTTTCTTTAGCGCACTGTGTAGCTGTTTTGGCTTGTAAAAGATGTGCAGTTATAAAGTTATAAAGACCAAAATACCCCAAATCAATCCTGTAACACAGGCCTTATTGCTTACCTGCTGGTGTCCTGTATTGGCTGGCTATTCCGGCATTGACAGGCTGCTCACTCACCATAGTGGTGCTGATGCTTCAACAGAAATAAAATGTTTGGTTTAAGAATTCTTCTTCTGGAAATGCTCTTTACCTTCCACACCTCCTATTCTGTCTCCGTTTTGAGAAAAATAATAATAATTCACTCTTTTCACTTTTGGGAAATGGGTCAAATTTCAGATTCACAAATTTGCAGCATAATGTAGAGTTTTCCCAAGGTATCTCGACCATAGTTACTAGACTATAAAAGATAATTGGGTGAGAGCCAATTTACTGCAGTTAGTTAAGGAAGACTGAAGTGGAAAGAAGTAAAAGACACAACAGATTGTGGGTAAAGCAGGATAAATAATGACATCATAACATCACAATAAGAAATTTTTTAGGGACCCTTTAGAATTTTGATTAATTAGGGGAGTCACAGACCCCCAAGGATCTCCTGAATTTTGCAGCCAGTAATTAAAAAAATCCTCCTACTTAGTTCAGTTCAGTTCACAATTCACTTACAAAGCAGCTCCATAGAAATTCCAAGTCTAAGACAGAGATTAGAGAGTCAAGGGCAACAGTGGCAAAAAATAAAAAATAAAAATCCCAAAGGCCAATAGGAAGAAAGCCTGGGAGGAACCAAGGTTTAAAAGGGGGACCCTTCATTCTCTGGTCAACCCTAGAATACAAAACAATAAGACCGCAAGAGCAAAGTCAATAATTTACGATAGTGTAAAGAAACCAGCCTGTCACTGGACAGAAGTATTACGACTGGCCAGTGAGAACTGATGACTACTGTTAGAGGTCCATCAGTGTAACAAAGGACAGAAGCCACAGTGAAAATTAGAGAGTTAATTAAAAGCCTGTGATGTGCTGTCTCTACATTTGGAAGGGACAGTAACCCATGGTGCTGCTGTCTAACTGCCTGATTATCAGGAGATGAAAGCATGAGTTCACATCCAGTGATGCCTCAGCCCACTGTGGTCGGAAGTCCCCCAGTGTGTGACAGACTGTGGGAAATTAACTATGACTAAATAAGGAGGAAGTCCAACAAAACACTTGAAACAATTTCAGCTTATAAGGAGGAAAGTGCTGTTACTGTGTTTGTCTGTGAGCTTAACTTAAACTATGTGATCTGTTTTTGTAGACTTGGACGCAGTATTAACTGTAGGTTAGTTTGATTAACATCAGTTGAGAAAACAAGCCGTGCGGAAAGTTGATCACTTTTGCAAGCTGACCTGATTTTAATCATTTGATGTTTTACAGTGTGCATATACACCAGTTACACAACACAATAAAAATGCACCTTGCTTGATCTCTGCTCCTCATATTAGATTAGAACAGTGGCACGTCAGTTCATGAGGTTCTGGAAGCAGGTTAAACACACCACGCACACAATGCCGCCTACATTAAGTGACTGCTACGAAACAAAAAAATTAAGTGACGTAACCTTATAACCAATTTCTTAAAATCTGAGCTTGTTGAAGAGACAGCTGTGAGGGGACTGGCTCCGTTTTTAAAAACACGATCGCTAAGCCGCATGTAGCTGAAGGAGGTTTATTTTTTATTATTATTTATTAATATATTTATTTATTTGTGTGAGCCTCCTCGAGATCCTTCCTCTTTGAAAGCTGCATGTCAGCTTCAGAACTTTACTTTGTTTCTGGCCTAATGTCTTGTTACTCTTTGCATGTGCATACTGAATATTCACTTCCTGAGTTCTAGTGGTTTGTTTATTGGCTCTCGAGAGACTTGTAAGGGTCTGTTGTTTGCTCAGTGGCAATCAGTGATTTGTCCGTGGGAGGTTTTGGCTGGTACTTGAGGCGTGAGATGAGGGTCCTCTCTGCCATCATTTCACCCCCCCACTGTGGCGTCTTTGCTCCCAGTTTTTGTCTGTAGGGAAATTATGCTAAAATCTCTGCGTTGTGAATTTATTATAACCCTGACGTGCGCAATGAATAGTGAAATATTGTAGTGTAGTGTAATGATATGATGTGTTTCTGGGCAATTTGTTCAATTTATACAACTGATTTTGTATGCTTTGGTCTTGGTTCCGGCCTCTGAGAAGTAGGATGGTGCTTTTTACTCTAGAACATTATTGTAGGTACAATTATTTGATGTGTCTTTGCTTGTTCTCCCTTTGAGTGATGTCCTTCATTTCTCCTTTCTCTGATTCATTCTTCTTTTCTTTTTTTTATTTGTCTGTGTGATGTTATATTTCATCAGTCAACGTCTCCTCAACGTTTCATCCACTCACTGTTTCCCACTGTCTCTTTAATCAGATGAATTGCCATGGATAGATCAGTGAAGAAAATTGGAGAGGACTGTATTTGAGTCTGATGTAGGATTTGAGTTTGTGTATGTGTGTGTGCGTGCGTGTGTGCGTGTGTGTGTGTCAAATTTTGTTCCTACATTTTTAGGGTTAACTTTTCTTTGGGGTTAATATTTTCAATATCAATATTTTCAATAATATTTCAATATTGTTAATATCACTGTGGTTATCTTTAGGTCTGAGTGTACATGGAGTCTTAAATAAATGATATTTGTCTTTGATATTATCTACATATGTAGGTCTGCACTAGAGAGCGTGATGGTGAAACAGCTAATCCAGCTCCAGTTTTATTACACTTTAAAGGAATGTGTTTTATACCTTTTGCAAGATTAGCTGCCAAACTGCAGCTATTTAAGTCCTTAGTTATAGATTTCTTGCTAAACAAATTATATGCTGGCTAACCATTTTAAGTTGTTTTACCTGTTTCCCTTAAACAGTACATTTATGCTGTGTTCTGCCCGTCTGATTGAAGGTTTCTCGATAATGAACGGTGTGTTATTTAAAGCTATATTGAACATAATGTTGCTGTGAGCTGCAGGAAAATGACATTGCAGTAATGACTGTGCATTAGCAACAGGAGCAGTTGCACACTATAGGTTGGAAACTAAAGGTGCCACTCATTTACCACATTAAGGTTTGCAATCCTAATTTTATCTTAATGTAATAGTTTTTTTCTTTTTCATACTGAAGTCTTAAGTCTAACGTCTTAAGTCATTTAACCCTTAAAGCCCCAAATCATTCCAGGATGTGTTTTGTTATCTTTATATTCCTTTGCTGACAGTATGTTTGCAGATCTATGGACTCTGTGGAATCTAAACAAGATGTAGACAAGTTAACAAGATGTTAACTCTAGGATGTAGGATCTTAACGACGCAGTTTAACAATTTTTAATGGTAGAAATGAAAACAGAAATATATCACTGCAGAAAGCGTTTTGTTGGTCAAACCTAAAGGAATGACTCTATTATGTTACAAGCAATGTTTGAATGTTTGTTTGAAAAACTTTCCTTGTAACAAATTAGAGTCATTTTTGTATGTTTCACTTTTTACAGTGAGGGTAAATGATTGGCATGGTATAGTGTTTTCCATTGTGTCCTATAGGGGCAGTGGAAGCTTTGTTCTTCGCTCTACAGTCTGTGGTGGGATATTCTGCAGGATAACTCAGTTTGCAAATGCAATACATAAATCTTATCAATACTTTCCCAATATCTAACAAACATCTGCTGTTCTTCAACATATTTGCTTTCTCTTCTATGTAAAGTTTTAACACTTCTGTAAGCATTTCCTGACCAATCTATTGCTCCACCTGCACAAAACAGTTTCCAAATGAACAGTTGGCGAACTCCATCACCTGTCTGTAGCTGCCTGTTACCCGTTCATTCCTTTATCTATACGCCAAGATAGTTCTTTCGTCTGTTCATCTGTAATGTTCTGTTGTTATCACATGAAAGCTGGATAATCATTTACTTTTGTATGAGTGGTTTAGCAGGTTAGGAGTGCTGGACAGAGAGCTGTTGATCAAACAGCTCATTAGCCACACCCACACAGTTCTCAGAGAGGTCAGTGGGTTTTTTTAATAGTGTGTGTGTGTGTGTGTGTAAGAGTGTGAGTGTGTGTGTGTCTGTGTTTGTGTGCTTGAAGGAGTTCTTGGTCTTTTGATTGAGTACTTTGTTTACTGGCATTTTAAACGCTAAATGATCAGCAGAGTGTTTAATTGGTTGCTGTATGTAGTGGTTTGTCAGTGTTAATATTAGGCATGTTAGGATGGGGTGGCCAGGTATGGCCCAGAGATTTAATAGGGTGGAACAGTGCTTGGAAAACCAAACAATGCAGTATGCATGTTCTTTTTCTCTATAGAAAACCTAATCTTTACATTATTTCCACATACATCGAATATAGCATTTACACACTTATTGCTAAAATCAAACTTTAAGACAAAACTGCTTTAATCCATCCAACTGGTAAATTATAAACATTCCTGGCAATTATTTACAAGTTAAAACAGCTGGAGATGTAGTGAACCTACCTAGAGGATGATGAATGTTTATTTTACCACACATTGAGGAGATGGTTTACGGGGGGCCAAAGAGTTTCTACAAAGTGTGTCACAGCTGCAGATTTGACTGAAGTCTAGAAAACAAACTACAGCTGGAGTTTTGATGGGAATCCTGTTTTCCATATGGTTAGATAAACATAAGGCACAAGAATAGGAGGCCTTTATGGCAACAAACGCTAAAGACTAAAACGAAGGATAGCTATAGCGAAAAGAACACCTTCCCCTATTAAATGTGGTGGATCCATGGTGCTGGGTCTGTTATTCCTCCAAAGACCCTCGGAACCTTGTTAGAGTACATGGCATCATGAACATGAAGTACCAGGAGATTTTCAATGACAATCCGACTGCCTCTGCCATAAAGCTAAAACTGGGTCATGGTTAAATCCTCCAGCAAGACACTGACCTAAACATTTGTTCATAAGCACACAAAACGGTTCACAGAATCAAGCTTTTGACATGTTCACTGCAGTCCCTGAAATAAGCCCCATTTAAAACCTGAGGGGTGAGCTGAAGAGGACAGTGCAAACAAGAGGATGTAGGTCTATCTATGAAGAGATGCTGTACTGGGGAGTCCTTGCTCCTAAAAGACTTATGTTGGCGTGTGAGTGTGAGATTGGGCAAAGTATGAATTGCAAAGATGGCAGAACTGGACATGCAAACATTTAATAAGGGTTTTTGTTTTTGTTGTATTAGTAAATTTGAAATTTTGTCTGATATTGGGATTGAGCAATTTAAATACATAGACATTTCGTGACTTCTTTTTACCCATTTTACCAAGCGTACCAACAACCATGGATCAAGCTGTATAGCTTACGTTGTATATTCTACTTTACAGAGTAAGCTCAAGTGACCAAATATATAATATATTATAATATATATATATATAATCATCATTAATATATCATATAATACCTAGCATAGTCATCATATATATATACTAGTTAGATATATATAATTATATTATATATATATAATGATATATAATATATATATTATATATATAATATCTATATGATAGCTGACACTGAAACACCTGTCATTTTAGTGTGGGAGGTTTCATAAATTGGACCAAGCTGGTGGCCAATCTGTTAGATTAAGCTGCACATCTGCACCAGTAAGGAGCCACAGAGTCCGTGAAGAGTTTGTTCGAGGTAGCTGAGGTCTCAAGAGCACAGTTCTGTCAAAATACTGCCAATGCACACAACATTATGGGGACGACATACCCGAGTTCCAAAAAGAGGACACAAACTAGTTGGTGCCCGTCGTGCTGGCGCATTCTGTGACAAGACAGCAAGTCTTTGTGATATGTCATAAGAGCCACAGATGTGTCATTCCAGTGTTAATGTCAGCATACACCAAGAAGGACCGAACCACATCCAACAGGATTAAACTGGTGGACGAGCAGGCGGAAGCTGTCTGAAAGGGATGTTAGGGTGCACTAACCCGGATTGTAGCAATAAAACATAACCACGCTGCCCCAAATGACTCGTATTGGCCGCAAAAAGGAGGCCCTACACCATACTACTGAAGATTTGCGTCTAAAACCAGTATGTTTGTCACAGTAATTCATTGTTCCAACCAATGAGTACACATACACACACACACGCACGCACACACACACACACACGCACACACACACGCACACACACACACACACACACACTCTAACACAAAGATAAGAGCAGTCAATGTATATACATATTTATTATTTTCACACATTCACCTCCTTCTCTTTCATGTGCATCCCACGCATGTACCACTGAATCTCAGTACCATTCTCCCCCACTTAAAGATCAGCCCTCGTTCCTTTCTTGCTGAAGGATGGGGGGATGGAAAGAGAAGTGTGTATTACAGTCCCACCATCCCCCAGTCACAGCACTGCGGCAGTAGTCGGGGTAAAAAAAAAAATCCACCCTGACAAGTCTGCCAGCTCCAGGGCTACTAACCAAATAGCCAATTTGGAGAAATAGGCGAGAGACATACGCCCAGAGGGTCATAGAGATGGTATCACCCCACCTGTATCCTGCTGGTCCAGTAGCCTGTAGTCACTTACAATGCGGGTGGAGACAGAAAGACATTAATGACATAATGACCCCCCATACTGGTCCTGTCCATCCAACAGGCTTTCAGGCTTTCTCTGGACATGTAATGAGCCAGAGGGGGTGGGTGTAGAGGAATGTGGAGATCATGGAAGCTGTTTGATAGAGGCGGGTATAACAGTAATGTCCTTAGGCCTCTGGATTGTGGGGGGCGTTCTGGACATAGAAGTAATTTTATGATACGAAATGTTACATACAGAGGGCTACTTGGTAAAAGTGTCGGTGATACAAAATCCTCAGCCAACTCGAAGAATTGTCTTACTGCTTCAAAGATTATTAGCATGGTTAAATGGATATTTACAATGACAGAAAACCCACTGTTCTTAATGTGGAAATGAAACACAAAACAATTTAGACAGGTAGCTCGAGGGAAACAAAACAATTAACTTGGCCGAAATGCAAAATGAGAAAACAAAAAATGAATAACATGAAAAACATGAGAGTAATGTGCAATTCCAAGAAGTCGCTGGATTGTATTCACGAAGCTCCTCAGAGTAGGAATGCTTATCTAGGATCTGTTTTTTTTCAGTGGGGACAGTGCAAATAAGACAGGAGGCAATCCTGTATCCTAGAACTCCTTCTCTGAGAAGCCTTATGAATACAGACCATTGAATCTATTTGAAGACTATATTACATGTGAGAGTTTATGGAGTAATGGAGCAGATGCTTTGTTTTGGGATGTGACATTTAATGTACAGTCTTGTGCACGTATGTTTATATGTGGAGGGACTAAGTGCTCAGTATCTTGTTTGAGTTTTGGAAGGTCTTCGACTTGATGTAGACAAAGCACACACACACACACACACACACACACACATAAATACTTCACATTCAGCTGCTGGCTAGTCCATGTTCCAGATAAACATTTAATCCAATCCTGATAGCATTCCTCCACAGCTGGGGAACGCCTGCTACAAGGTCACCTCGCCAAGACTGAGACTGATGAGGATTGGCATGACACACACACACAAAATGCTTATTCGGTGTTTGCCCCCTATACTTGGTGGTGGCCCCTCTTCTTTCTTTCTGTATTCAAAAATGACATTTCCATTTAATCTTCTTGAATAGAGTCAGTATATACAGATCTCAGCATAGAATGCAATTCATTTTAGTGTGGTGTCTGTTTTTCATCCTCTTTCACCCATACTCACACATTACTGCCTTCAATTTTCAGACAGATATTTTCATCATCTAAATAAACCAAAGCAGTACAGTTTGTATGTTTTTAACATTTAAGGTAACTGCTAAAGCATTTCAATTGATCTGTTCTTCATGAAATATTCACTCCGCTGCTGTGTTCAAATGATGTAGAAAAATAAAAATCTAAAACATAGATTTTATGTAATTAATACTTCTTACAGAAAGTGTTGGAAATAATATTTTAATCCTCAGTGAGGTGTACAGTTTAAAGCATACCAGTACTTAATACATGAACAGTCTTTTCCTGGAAGTGTACATGTGTTGCATGTGCTATGTTGTGCTGTGTTGTTGGATAGTTGGTAGCTGTGTGCATAAAACGCGCCTTCGATTTCAGGTAACTTTAGTGCTGGCAGCGGTTTCTTCACTTTTGCTAGTTCAATAAAAGAGCATTTGGTTAAAGCTCTATGTCTCCTCTGTCACAGTGGTGTCAGACGTGGGATCTCCCCCACCCAAAGGACTTGTGAAGTATGGCGCTGCCCTGAACTGCAGAAGAAGAGGCAGCATGAGAAGGACAGGCAAAGAAAATGGTGAAGTGGATTGTATAGTAAAGACTGACAGCAAAGCATGGTGGGAGGATGGTGAATGATGCAGCAGTGCAGACACTTGGACAGTGGCTGGCGTAGACCTGGCAGTTTGGAGCCATTGACCACAGCCCCCCAGCACCGCTTAGGGAACAGAGCTGAGTTTGTTGGTTTGTCAGGCGTGTCCAGTGTTCAAGAACACAGTGAGCTGGTGTACGGGTGCCTCCTGGGTACACTGCTGCCAGAGGAGCAGTGTAGGCATATGCAGCTCACCGCACCAGCTGGCCTTCAAGTTGTCAAGTCGTGCTTCAGCACCCCAAGGGGAAGAATGTGGCTCGGATAGAAGGAACCCCTGCTGGAGAGGGACTTTGGTACGGCTGGGGCATCCTCACATGCCCCAGGGATTGTGGTCAGACTTTGTGAAAACAAAAGGATTAAGCTTTTACTTTATAAATAAGGATGTCCAATCAGAATTAGTTTCTATGTGTAATAGATAAGTAGATCTATTGAGGTAGATACAGTCAGTTGAGCTCTCTCATTGGTAAGGTTCAAGAACTGGAAGGAAGAGCACTAGCATAATGGGAAAATCACATTTTGATTTGGAATGGGTGTGACCAATTTCCTGAGGGGAAACAAACATCACTCAGCCCTGTGAAGGACACAGCCTGTGAATAAGAGTGGTAGTCTAACCAGGTTACAGTAAGCTGATAGAAATAGAAATGCACACACACTCCTTCTCCCATTAAGTTATCAGTGGTGCCCCACTCTCTGTCCAGTGCAGGGCTCTCTGTGTAAACCCTCTCCGCTCTTTTGTTCGTGCAAAGCGGACAGTGGGACCTCTCTTAAAGGGTTCAGGCCTCACGTTGTGCAGCTCGGTCACATCAGGGGGAGAATAATAATGCACTCCACCAGATAAATTGTGTGACAATCCTTTTAAGTCTCTTTAAGGCAGCTCTCTCTGATTGGTCTCGGTGTAAATGTATGCACAGCTCCCTGACGTAATGATGCATGTGAGGGCAGTTAAAAGAGGCGTGCGCAATAGCTGATCAGAGATTAGCTTATGGGGTTTTTTGGCTCATAAAACCAGAGGTCCTGAGTTTTGACACTAGACAATAATCATAAACAATTAGCAGTGCTCATTAAACTGCTATTTAATGGATGTTGACATCACATGCTGTTTCATATCCCGATTGGCTTAAAAGGAGCTATTTGCACAGGGATCTGCATGTGATCTGCACAGTAAAATCCCTTGTTGTATCAGCTGCACTATAGCAAAAAGGGTTCTGTTAAGCTTAATGATAGCAGAACCCTGTTTAATGCTAGATTGTCCAAGTGTTCCCATTACTGGCATAGGTGTTTACGTGCACACTCACAGCTTGTGTGATCTCTATAGGAAAGCACAGATATTAAGATGGGATGCTCTACAGAAGACGTTCATGAGCATAAGGTCCTCAGTTCTATAGAAGGGGAATGAATCTCTGTTACAGCACTATGCATTGTTTGAAATGAGCACCAATTAACAGCTTGGGGTTGAGTTGATTGTCATTTGTGATCCAGAACTAACCATCCAACACCAGTAACCTCACAGCAATGTTCCAACATCTACCTTTTCAACTTCACGGCCTATAACGCATTAAGCATAATGGCCCACAAGAAACCAAAATTCATCTTTATATGTAAAATTGTTTTTGTCTTTTGTCACCTGTCATGAAGTGACTCGTCCAGTGAATGGGGACTTTCTTTAATTCTGTCTTAAAGCTTGCTCTCTACATCAAATATACCTATGGCAGCCACCAGCAGCAATTCCTCAAAAAGCGCCCAGCAGTTTTAAACGTTTTTTTTACTCTGTGCAGTATGTCTGGATAGGAGGTAGTTAGTTAGTTTCAGGGCACACTTGAACTGTGATGTTAATATTGTAGCACACATGAACAGGGTCAGCATCCTTTTCTTTTTAAACACTTCTCCATCCTTAGTTAACTCAATGTCCGGATCAGATGCCTGCTGCTGCGTTTTTCTCAATTTTTTTACATTTACATCTCTCGAGTTTTACTTATACTACTTTTTCCAGTTCTACTTTTATGACCATTACTGGCCCACCACAGACTGCTACCTCCCCTGAGGATGGGCCTGTAGACCACTAGAAGGTGCTTTGAGGACCACTGCAAAGGGTTAAGGCTGTTAGTACACTGAAGGAGGCACAAATTCTCTTTACTGTAGAAGACACTTTGGACAAGCAGGTAAATGTAATGTGTATTTTGGAGATGTAATGTATATTCGAAGCAGTTTTCTTTAAAGAAAAATATGCAGCAGATTCTCTAGAATAGATAAGAGCCATCAAGAACCATGTGAAGGGCCATTTAAGCATGTATAGTTTTTGATTTCACATTGATTTACCAGTTTCTCCACTGAACAGTCCTTGAAAAGCTCATTGTTTTACAGTCAGAGTATTTAAACATAATCAGCAGTGTTCATAAAAGTCCAGCTAGTCTTGAATAAACACCGGGGACATAACTCATACACCAATAAAGTGCGGCATCATGTGACCATAAATGATGTTCCTCTCTTTGCCTCTTTATTATTAGAATCAGTGTTGTTTTCCTGCATGTTATGCTAAATACTCCAGCGGTAAGGCTGTGTGGAATTACACTAAAACATCACAATACTGTTTTGTAATCATTTGTATAAGATACTGTATAAGATACTATACCGATTCTTAACAAAACAGTATTCATTTTTAATTAATAGTTTACACGGTTCAGTTAATGTTGTGTTTTACCCCCACTGAGTCCTACAGAGCAGTGCTGAAATCTATCCTCAGCCATTATACTCTTGTAATACAACTTAAACAACTAGCATAGTGATACAACACTAACATTAGCATTACAAACCTGGGTGACCCCTGTATCATGATAGCTGTAATATACCAACTTCCTGCTAAAACACAGCCCTATGTCTCAGTGTTTGGGGTCAAAGGCTGTGCTGCAGTATTCACCTGTCCAGAAGAGGGCGCTTCTCTGTAAAAGCTAAACAAAGGAGCCGGGTCTTTATGAAGCAGCGTGTGCCTTTTAGTACCTGTATTCTGTATTTACTGATGATGGGACAGCTTTATTACCCTCAGATTTGGCTTGTTGACCCACTTTTATTTCTTATAACTCCCTCTCTCTCTCTCTCTCTCTCTCTGGACCCGCCCTTTGTCCATTCGTCTGTGTGTGTAATCCTGAAGATCCATGCTGCTCTGCTCTAGGGCCGTTTATTCATTCGCTCTCGCATTACACACATCCAGATGGCCACTGGGTTACAGAGCTGTGTGTGTATGTATGTATGTGGGTGTGTGTGTGTGTGTGTGTGCGTGTGCATATGCGCGTGTAAATGTGCTGTGAGGAAGGCAGCTCACTCTGCGTTTAGCTCCCCTCGTCCATCATTTACAATTCCTCAGTAGCACTGTAGGGCATTAGGAAGACTCCATTCAAATATCTCATTTACTGACTGCTGGGCTTTAATTCCTGAAATGTTAAGTGGGAAACCCAAAACATCAATAAAAATGCAGTGCCTGACATTTCAGTAATGTGATATGATGAGGTTTATGATGAAAAATAATAAACCCACTATTACAAATAATGCAGGTACAGTAACTATAATAATAATATAATAATAATGGAATTCAGCAAATCACATACAGCGCAGTAAAATCAGCAACGACAATAATAATAATAACAACATTATTATTATTATTATTATTATTATTATTATTATTACTGTTGTTGTTGTTGTACAATAATAATATCAGCATTATCTACCTATTGTTGTTGTTGGTGGTTGTTGTTGTTAGATGTTAACTGTTGGTGTTGGTGGTGGTTGTTGTTGTTAGATGTTAGCTGTTGGTGGTGATGGTGGTGGTTGTTGTTAGTTGTTAACTGTTGGTGTTGGTGGTGGTTGTTGTTGTTAGATGTTAACTGTTGGTGGTGGTGGTGGTTGTTGTTAGTTGTTAACTGTTGGTGTTGGTGGTGGTTGTTGTTTTTGTTAGATGTTAACTGTTGGTGGTTGTGGTTGTTGTTGTTAGATGTTAACTGTTGGTGGTGGTGGTGGTTGTTGTTGTTAGATGTTAGCTGTTGGTGGTGATGGTGGTGGTTGTTGTTAGTTGTTAACTGTTGGTGTTGGTGGTGGTTGTTGTTGTTAGTTGTTAACTGTTGGTGGTGGTGGTGGTTGTTGTTAGTTGTTAACTGTTGGTGTTGGTGGTGGTTGTTGTTTTTGTTAGATGTTAACTGTTGGTGGTTGTGGTTGTTGTTGTTAGATGTTAGCTGTTGGTGGTGGTGGTTGTTGTTGTTGGTTGTTAACTGTTGGTGTTGGTGGTGGTTGTTTTTGTTAGATGTTAACTGTTGGTGGTGGTGGTGGTTGTTGTTGTTAGTTGTTAACTGGTGGTGGTGGTGGTTGTTGTTGTTAGATGTTAACTGTTGGTGGTGGTGGTTGTTGTTGTTAGTTGTTAACTGTTGGTGGTGGTTGTTGTTGTTGTTAGTTGTTAACTGTTGGTGGTGGTTGTTGTTGTTAGTTGTTAACTGTTGGTGGTGGTGGTTGTTGTTGTTAGATGTTAACTGTTGGTGGTGGTGGTGGTTGTTGTTGTTAGTTGTTAACTGTTGGTGGTGGTGGTGGTTGTTGTTGTTAGTTGTTAACTGTTGGTGGTGGTGGTTGTTGTTGTTAGATGTTAACTGTTGGTGGTGGTTGTTGTTGTTGTTAGTTGTTAACTGTTGGTGGTGGTGGTTGTTGTTGTTGGTTGTTAACTGTTGGTGTTGGTGGTGGTTGTTGTTGTTAGATGTTAACTGTTGGTGGTGGTGGTGGTTGTTGTTGTTAGATGTTAACTGTTGGTGGTGGTTGTTGTTGTTAGATGTTAACTGTTGGTGGTGGTGGTGGTTGTTGTTGTTAGATGTTAACTGTTGGTGGTGGTTGTTGTTGTTGTTAGTTGTTAACTGTTGGTGGTGGTGGTTGTTGTTGTTGGTTGTTAACTGTTGGTGGTGGTGGTGGTTGTTGTTGTTAGATGTTAACTGTTGGTGGTGGTGGTGGTTGTTGTTGTTAGATGTTAACTGTTGGTGGTGGTGGTTGTTGTTGTTAGATGTTAACTGTTGGTGGTGGTGGTGGTTGTTGTTGTTAGATGTTAACTGTTGGTGGTGGTTGTTGTTGTTGTTAGTTGTTAACTGTTGGTGGTGGTGGTTGTTGTTGTTGGTTGTTAACTGTTGGTGTTGGTGGTGGTTGTTGTTGTTAGATGTTAACTGTTGGTGGTGGTGGTGGTTGTTGTTGTTAGATGTTAACTGTTGGTGTTGGTGGTGGTTGTTGTTGTTAGATGTTAACTGTTGGTGGTGGTGGTGGTTGTTGTTGTTAGATGTTAACTGTTGGTGGTGGTTGTTGTTGTTGTTAGTTGTTAACTGTTGGTGGTGGTGGTTGTTGTTGTTAGTTGTTAGCTGTTGGTGGTGGTGGTTGTTGTTGTTAGATGTTAACTGTTGGTGGTGGTGGTTGTTGTTGTTAGTTGTTAGCTGTTGGTGGTGGTGGTTGTTGTTGTTAGATGTTAACTGTTGGTGGTGGTGGTTGTTGTTGTTAGTTGTTAGCTGTTGGTGGTGGTTGTTGTTGTTGTTAGTTGTTTGTTGTTGTGTTTAATAATAGATCACCAATGTGAATGATATTTCGTCTTACCTGTATGGAAGACATGCAAGTTGGGCGGAGCTGTGAGAGCTATGGCCCCGCCCCCCATAGACTGGAGTAGTCTCTGTAGTCGCTCTCCGTCTCTCCTGTGTGAGCTGCTCTGAGCGCCGCCGCTCGCTTTTCTCGCTTCTGAGTGTTGGACTGTCGTAGGAGCGCTGTGAAACACACTGTGGGCTTTCTACCGGACCTGATGGAGCACCAGTACCGCTCGTGCGCTCAAACAGGGAACAACTCTGGACAAGTTGGACTTTTTTAAAACAGAGGACATTTACTACACGACCTGCTATCAAACTCGCTCACTTTCGCACCTTGTTCACCAGGGAGTCAGTCCGGCAGTCACACCGCTCCGTGTCGTTATTAGCTTCTTATCTTTTCCTCACAAACCAGGCGAAGGAGGGTGAAGGAGGACAATAGCCTTCTATCCCTTCGCGCTTTTACAGTTTTCATTCGTTCTTTCTGGACACCGCTTCTCTCCTGGCTCTGAGCTGCAGGTGAACACGGACTGACCACGCTAAGATGAGCCGCAGCTGAAACCGGACGCTTCTCCACTTTCCTGTGATGAGGATGAACTGCTCGGGCTGGGGCGGTATGGGGCCGCTCACAGCGCTGCTGTTGGTGCTGCTGGCGGGACTCCTGCCGCTCTCCTCGCTCCTCTGCGCACGGGCAGCGGCCATCAGCCACGGAGGTGAGTCCAGCTCAAACATCTCAGGCGCCAGGCTCACAGGAGAGGCTGAGCAGCTCAGTGAAGTGGCAGGACTCGTTATTTGAAATGAAACCAGCGAGTTCCTGGGCGGGAAGCAGGTGCTGAGCTGCAGCTGCTCGCTTTGGCCTTCAGAAAGTGAAGAGATGTTATGTGGTGGAAGTTTTCTCAGCAGTGTCACATCTTCTATGATCTGTGCTGCTCGAATTAGCCACTTTATCCAGCTCAATGTGAGTGCAGCGTGGAGTTGCAGGTGCATAGCAGGGGGCAATAACTAGTTGTGCATGACTGAGAACAGGTGTTTCTGGGGGCAGTTGCACAAACCTAAACTCTTTTTCATAAGACAACATGGAAGCCTATAGTAATACAATACTGTAGCAGCGAATGGAAAGTTGTTGAATACGTGCAGGCGTGCAAGAAACAGTGATGAGCAATAAGTATATGAAGCACCTTCACACTTTTACATGTAGCCTGTAACAAGGTTATAATAGGCATCTAAACAAATACAGTGTTTATATGAGTGAACGCCTTCATTTCCTTATGCAATCCAGCAACAAATGAAAGATTTAAAGGTCACACAGGGTCTTTTTCATTTACAGCACATCTTTATTCATCTAGAAGTATTACCAGACTCTGCTCACACAGTTAGTTAGGAAGTTCTCCTCTGTGTTATGAAGATATCGACAGTTCTGACAGTCCCCTCTTTGTGTAACTTCCCCTGGGGTCTGCCCTGTTGGCCACACTCAGTCCTCTCTCGCCGTTCTGGAAAAGGGATATGTAAGCTTCGAGACTGTTTCATTGTTTATCTGTTTATAGCACAGTTTCCTCCCTATCATATCAGACCAGGTTTGCATCTGTATTCTTACAGACAAACACGGAGGGATGAAATTCTTAGCAGTGACCATATGGTCATGGCTGAGGCCAAATCTACCATGTGACCAGGCACGCATGCTGTAAAGGTACTGTGGGCGTAGTGCTGTGCTAAATCAAACAAACCCTCAATAATATGCAGTTCTTCAGTGACTCAGAATCACACCTGTCATCCCAGTTCATGCCTAACGGCATAGAGTTATTTGTCTAGGCACTTGTTTATGCAACATTTCTTCTGAAATGAAGGATGTTAATAGAGAGCTTGTCTCTCTTTGCTGCAGTAACAGCCTCCAAGATTCTGAGGGGCATAGATGCTGGAACATGTGCTGTGGGGATTTGTTTGTACTCAGATTTGACTGAACATCAAAGCATAAGTGAGGTCACAGAGCCAAGTTCTGAGGGACCTTACACCCCTCTAGCCATCACATGGCGCTGGGCATGGTAAGCTTAGGCTTGCATGCTGCTGCTCCAGAGCATCCCATTCTATCGCCAGTGCTTTTCCATGGTTAGGATGGCATGGCTGTATGCATGGAATGTAACACCGGTATCAACGTCAGTCAGATTAGAAGTTGTACATTTAGACATTTAGAGCTTGCTAGCATTGTTTTTGACTAAACCGGAATGCCAATGGTGCTGTCCCTCGAACAATCCGCTCTTAATACAGTCATAATGGGTTTTACAGCGACAGTCCTGCCCATGATGTCTTCATTGTGTGTTCCCACAGATGAAACTTCTAGTTTTGCCTAACCATAGCATGTGTGTGGGAACAGAACAGAGCTGACCTCCCTGTGTAGCACCCAGTTTCACTTGGCAGGGTCTGTTTCTAATACCCCTCACATGACACTGATTAGGAGCTGCAACACAATGGCCATCATAACTCACAATAGAGGAACCCTATGAGGCAAGACCAGTATGACATTTTGTACAGTACTTGAGCAAGATAAAAGGGCAAAGTATGTTGGAGCCTGAGGAAACCTTTTAGGAAATTTTGCTTCAGAATGAATGCCTTTAGCATCTTTTGAGAATGGCATTTGCCAAAGGGCAGTTCCTGTTCTAGGGCAGCCCCTTACAATTCATCAAGTTCAGTAATCAGTTGTAGTTTCTTTTTCAGCTTAGATAGAGTAAGTCAGCTGTTTGCATTTATTTCCTTTAGAACTGACCAGCTCTGATGCTTCTGAAATAGTAAGCAGCTTGTTCACATCAGCTACCTCCTTCCCCACATCCACATGCTAGATGTGGTTCTCTTCATCATAGTTTAGGCACATGGCTTGTGGAGCAAGAACTGAGCTGTGGTGTGTGGTGTGTTCACTGGCCTTCTTCTATATCCATCCATTTTTCTTTTTCTTCCCTTCAGATGTTATGTGTGTGATCCTTTATGTGTACTCTTATCCTGCTAGTAAATCAACACATAGCCATTTGGAACCCATACCTCTGTATGTGGCTGGAGAATTTTCTTAATGTCCTAATATATGTTTGTGTGACTCGCCATTCGATTCTGAGATCAGTTTCTGAGACCATATATAATGTCCACAGTCTTTCATGTCTCCTATTAAGAATATGGGCTGTCTTTTCCAGTCAATGAAGCAGGAGGAGTTCCACCTCAGCCCACTCAGGGTCGCAACCCCTGCGTTCTCCATCAGCGTCACTCCTCCACTGTAGGTGGTTGAGACTCATTCATCAGCAGAAAGCATATTTCAGTCAGCATCTCTTACAATGAACCCATGGATTGTTTTGCATGAAATGCCATATCTAACGTAAGCAGAGGTTTGCCTGCCGAAGAGCCAAACACTGCGATTCTCTGTGTGGAGTTTGTCATGAGGGTGAGGGTTTATTCATACAGTATGTGCTCCAGGAATTTGCTGACTTTCTTACCATCTCAAGACGCACTTCTTCCCACTGAATAAATGAATAGATTCCTTGCCTGGTACAAGGTTAGCTTTGCAGCTAAAACTTTAATGCACATGCCTGAAGATGTGTATTTTTTTTATTAATTTTTTTTGTGGGCGTTAATATTTCACAGCTTGTCTCTTGGGAGCTCTCTCACCATTAATTTGATTTTGGAAATCAGTGCCATTTTGATTTGATTATCGTTTCTCAAGGTTATGTGCTTATTAGTCTGTACGTGACCAGAAAAAAAAAACCCACACACCCTCTAAGCTAACAGCTAGGGAGGGCTGAAGGCGCTAACCTCCAGACTGAGAAGGTCAAAAGGAGATGCAGACAACTGAGGTCAGATGTCAAGGGTCAGTGTGCTTCAGTGAACAGATTGTCCAGATCGATTTGGGGATTTTATCCTGAGCTACCTTTGTCATCTTTCCTTTGACTTAGCTTTCTTAAAGTGTCTTTGCTATAAGACTTAAGAGGCATACCTGCAGGCCTTAAGTAAGTTGTTAGCTAAAGCCGTATTAGCCGAAAGGTCACACTGTTCCAGAATCTGCTTGCTGGAGGCTGCACCCATACTGCCCCTGACTTTTGGGCAGTTATTATAGTCATTGTTTTTACATAGTTAATTACCTAATTACAAATCATCGCTGTCATGACAACTGCAAGTTTGAATGGGATAAGCAATTTTGGGGTGTTTATGATTTTGACCCATTAATCACGGGCTCTATAAAAAGCAGACTTTTCATTTTCAAATTCTGAAAGAAAACTAAGACAAAACATATTTTATACATTATATTTACATGTATTTAGTTACATACGAATATGACCTATAACTGTCATGTTGGTGTACAAGGCGCAAAAAACATAGAATGCTTTTTTACTAAGCACGGCAGCAGTGAAGAATCCACCACCAGACCGCAGGTCTTCAATAACTGCCGACTTCTCGTACATTGTGAACACAGACCACTATCCAGCCCCATAGTCTGACACAACAGAGCCCTGAAAATACACGTATCCCCAGCTTTAGGCCAACATGAACAACTGCTTACAGAGGAAGGCCCCTCTTACTGCAAGTCTGATGTTTCTGTAGTGCTCCATGTGTCCATAGTGGATCTTTATAAAACATTTAATAAATTACATTGGCAGGTTTGAGGCTACAGTTTCTGCAAACCAAGTACAGTAATGTGTATGTACAACAGAGGTTGGTCAGGTTACAGTTATTGTAGAAACTCTCAGGTATAAAAATCTTATGGAATCAGAGTTTTTACTGGAATCTCATCATCTGTTTTAGTGAGAACGGGAAATGATGAAGTTTCACACTGCTTGTCATATAGTACTGCTCCCTGTAACAAACAGCAATAACTAGACGTTTAAAGCCACTGTAGTGGTGTGCCAGAGAGAGTTTGAGTTGCAGGTAGCCAGTGTTTACTGTCTGTCTGCCTGTCCTAAAAGTCCAGTAGTTGTGTGATTTGTAATGATGGGTGGCTAGTGTGTAGGCACGCTTGCCTGTTTGGACAGAGTGGAGCTGAATAGCAGTGTTGCGCTAATGTCCACTGGGATAGTTAGCAGGTTTGAGAAGGGTCATTCTGTCTGTGGATGTGAATATTGTTGCTGTTGTAATGAAGCCTGGCGCTATCTTGCTGGCATGCTAACTTTATTAGATATCTCTGCAGCATGATCATAAACATTTTTAATACACCGTCAAAACTGTTATTTCTTATGTTGATAACTTTGGTTAATGTTTGGTAATGTTTGGTAGCTAAACATACAGTACTAGCTAAACAAGCTTACATATGGCACCTTTAGGTAGGAATGTATAAATTGTGGGTGTCCAGTATTTGTCATGTTCATATCAGCTGATGCCAATATCTACATATTATTATTATTATTATAAAATCATTTGTAATGGTTTTCTGTTGAGCTCTGAATGCAAATCTGCAAATATGTAAATATATTAATGCTAACCATGTGCCAGTTCAGCTGGAGTACAATAAACCACAGTATCAAATATGGAGTTGAAATATTGGTCAAATTGAACCACTTTTAATGATGTGCTGTCAATGATGTGCTGATACAGATATGATTGCAATATCACTGTGTATTCCTTTATTTAATATTAGTTGTTTCCTTAGCACTTTCACTGTTTATCTTGGCTGGTCATTTTATCTAAAGCAGGTGACAAAGTGATATCAGTTGGTGGAGGTTAATGCCAAAGTGGAGCGCAGCTCCATTAAATCCCACATTTGCCTAAAAAAACCTGACATTTCTATATTCTATACAGTCCTCTGCAACAAGTGACACAAATGGATCTGAACACCCATCCAGATGCAGACATACTGTATCTTGCCCATTAGGGCTGTTGGACCTACAAATAATCAAAAGTGTTGGTCATTCTATGTATCAAAGCCTGCTTACGCTGATCATACTGTGTTCATTGAAATGATAAATGTAGTAATTTAATATTCTGAGAATTCTTCCACACACACTCATGACTCATGATGACAACGTTTCTACTGCATACTTATAACCCACACACATTGAGTGATAAGCCACATGTCTTTATGTTGTAGGTCAAAGCATTCCGAGTCATGCTTAGCCACGAGATAATGTGTACTTTGACCTTTTTTGGTGGAAGCATTTATACAAGCTTGTTCAACAGCAGAACCCATGACATGCTTATAGACTTGACCTATATTCTGTCCTACCTGGTATCATATCACACAGGAGTTTTAAAACAGATCTGTGTCTGACGTGGCATACCTGTCATCTAGCTTTGGTATGTTTTGGGGGGTGGGGGGTTGGAGGTAGGGGGTGTATATGATGAAACAAGAAGATATTCAAAGCTTGCACACGAACATGCACCCTCATGTGCACGTACTGCTGTTAAGAAGCTCTGAATAATCTTCACAGTGGAGTTTTATAGCTTTACTGAGCATGCTCCAGGATATTGGTAGATTTGTAGGTGTAGCCCTAAACAATAATGTTGAAAAGATCTGCTGCCATTTACACTGGTATGAAGCTTGAATGGGAAAGGGTGTATAATACCTCTTCACAGTAACATTAAAGACAAGTTTTCCCTCTTCAGTCAAGCATTTCCTGTTACCTCAGCCTCACTTGGCTTTATTAAGAAGGTTGACCATCATCAGTTAAAGCACTGCTTTTAGTGATCAGAAATTACGCTCATCATCAGAACAATAGATGAACCCAGAAGGAGGTGTCATATTGCAGTGCTATTGGGAAGAAATATAAAAGTTGCCAGGAACAATAAAAAATGCTAAATTTAGACTGATATGGGCAATATTAATTGAGCTACACATACGGTAGTAGTGTCGTTCAGGATGACATCAGGCCACCATGTTTGCTAATGCAACATGCCAGACGTCACGGCATGGAGTTGTAGAGGTTCCTAATTGTGTCCTGTGTTAATCAATCCCAAGCAGCTTGAATATTCTCACACAGTTCCTTCAGATTTTGTGGTAGGGATTGAGATGGAGTGACATGCCTTCTGGACGTATGGCAACAAACCGTTCATCTTGTCACAAATTCATTGGTCGTCTCCACCAACATAAAAGTGGGTCTCATCACTGAAGATGAGCCGCTGCCGTTCACTCCATGAGAGTCACTCCATGACAGTCTGGCACGACACCACTGCAGTGTTTGGTGAAGTTGATGCTGTGTTAAGAACAGCCGTCATAACAGTTTTTTGTGCATGTAGTCCTGCGTTGTGCAGCCGTCTGCCAATACTTTGGGCACCAACAGGATGAATCATTGATGGCAGAAAATGGCCTTTTTGACCTTAATACGTTCACTTGTACTTAAGTAAATCAAATTTTCCATCATCAAAGGCTGAAAGAAGAAAAAGACAACCAGACCAACAACATCTGGATACCGGTCTTCTGTGAGTGGGTGAGGCAAGTGTAGACTTGCTAGAAGAGGAAATGACCACCTCTATAGTAATAAACACATGCACAATCCCTCCCTCTCTAATTGTGTTTCCTCAGGTGGTCTGGATAAATGTCTTCCACTGAGACAATCCCAAGCTGGATCTGTCTTGTGCACTCTGAGGTCACTGTGTGTGTGTTGTGTAATAATGTAGTAATGTGTGTGACGTGTGTGTGTGTGTGTGTGTTGTGTAATAATGTAGTAATGTGTGTGGTGTGTGTGGGGGGCGGGTTCGGTTTTCAGCGTGCCTAGTTTTTTGTTTGATGTCAAAATCACGTGGTTTTGTGGTTTTGCCACAGAGCGTGTGAAAATCACTGCAGTCAGGCGATCAATCCTTTTCCCCTTTTTCAGCACCTGGAAAACTCCAGCACCCTAAATCACACAGGTGCTGTGGTTGCAGAAGGATCTTCTGCACATATCTCGCAGTTGCATACCTACACTGATTGGCTGGCTGCTCTCTGAGCTAATGAATATTACATTAAGCCATCAGCAGTGACGAATGAGGTGGCAGGCTGTGGGTCATTTGGGTGGACTTATGAGTAAGAAGCTGTTGAACTCAGCAGTGTACTGATTTGAGGGTATTGATTTTGGGTCTGTGATGGCACAAGCTGATCAGGCTGGAGGAATATATGTGTATTGATCTGGTAGTGGATCTTTCAGGAACACTTCAGGATGCAGCGGTTTGTTAAATTAGTTTTGTTTTCTAACATCTGTCTGCTTTGGCATAAAGCTCTCTCTCTCTCTCTCTCTCTCTCTCTCTCTCTCTCTCGTGCTTTATTCTGTCACTCTTCCTTTTGCGCTTTTTTTGTCTTGCTCTCTCTCTTTCTCTTTTTCTTTCCTTGTCTCTCATTCTCTCTTTTCTATCTCTCTTTCTTTCTCTATCACAGCTCTGTCTCTTTTCTCATTCCATTTCTCCCACTCTTCCCTCTCCCACTTGTGTGCTCTCTCCTTTCACATCCCATGTCTCTCACTATTCTCTCTCCTGCTAGTGTGCTTGCTCTCTCTCTCGTTTCATCTATCTTACTCTTCTCTTCTATCTCTGTCTCTCTCTGTCTCTGTCTCTCTCACTGTCTGTCTCACTGGTTTGGGGTCTGCTCCAAGCTCAGCAGTGCCAGTAAGGAAGCCCAGCTTGTGTATTCAGCTCTTAATGGCAGGATGCAGCCTTGAGAGAACAAAGGAAAGCTGTGGAGCGCTTTCTCTCTCCACACACACACACACACACACACACACACACACACACACACACACATACACACACACACACCCCAGACTGCTAGCCTGTTTAAATCAGTAAAGCCCTGACTAATGGATTTGTGTGTCTGCATGCTAGATGTGTATATGTGTTCATGTGGCAGAAAGCAAAGGGTGTAAAATCCACCCCTCGTTAGGTCTCTGCTCTTTTTCTTTCATCCCTCCTTTATTGGGCTCTAATTGGGAACTGAGGTGGTAATTAAATTTGGGTGGCTCATGAAACACTGGGGAGGGATTTTAGTAGTCATCCAGGGTGAAATTCACGTCTTTTTCACCCCTCATTTGAGTACAGACGAGGGAGGGTTCCACCTCATACGCATCTGGTAGTAGTTGCCCTGTTATATTAGTCTGGGACAAGGTCTGACCACTTAGTAATGACTGACAGGTATTAGCATTTTCAGACTAGGTGTGGCCAATATAATGATGTGGTATCCTTTTTATGATCAATTATTTAATCATATCATATTTTCTGGGCTATCAAGGCTATCATCAGTAACTCTTTATATCTAACTCAACCCACAAATATCTGTAAAAACAAAGTCCAGCTTCGTAGGGAACGATTATAAAAGTGGAAACTCAACATGGTGAAGTTATGCAGGATTTGCAACAGTTGCAACCAAAAGTGCATCTGTGGCCGGAGCTTAGAGTGGTCCATTCAAGTGTTTGTTGCGGCATTGACTGCATAGTAACAGATGTTCTGATGTAGTTTTGAATAGTTAAAAGGTTCTTATCTATCACAGAAGAACTGCTGGTTTCTGTATAGCATCAATAAGACTTCCGTTTTTGTCAGGTTTTTTTAAGTACCTGTGACCCTTTATATTCCATGTAGACGGATAGATTTCATGAACAGACCTAAAAGACATGGTCCATAATTACGTTTAAAGAAGTTTGCATTCAGTGACTTTGAGATTCAATTTGATTTGGTTCAGTTCGATTCAGCTATATTGTCATTGTATGGAGTACCGGTACGGAGCCAATGAAATGCAGTTAGCATCTAACCTGAGATGCAAAATACAGCATTATGTACATATGTGCAGTGCAGGAAGTAACCATGTCAGGTGATGCAGAGGTTACAATATGTGTAATTATGGACAATAAAGTGGTGGAAACGTACAGATGTTAGTATAAATACTATATAAATATATATCATTTAGACATATACAAAAGTATAAGTATACCATACATATGTATATGAGTGGAGAGAATACAGTATAGGTGGGATGCACTGTAAGAGCACATATGTGAAAATAGTAGTTATGTAGTAAGTATACCTAATTAAAAGTAAAAAATGTACTTCATATATGTACTTCAGGAGTTCTTTTGTAAAGAAATTGTGTCAATGAAAAAAAAGTGATGCTTAAAAGTCATAAAAGTCATAGAAGCTTTTTATTGTGGTACAGAGCCTTTATTTGCTAAGAGTGCAGCGCTGCTGCTTTGCCAGTGAACTTTGTCCATTTCAAATTGTTTCCGAACCTCAGATATGAAATGTATTAGTATATATTGTGTATTGCGAGGTTTTTCCCAAATAATCCGAACACACGTTTATATGGGTGTGCAAAACACTGTGTGCAGAATTAGCCTGAAACAACTGTGACTTCTGCATTTATAAAAACTGAGTGATTTTCAGCATGGGCTCAAGAGGCTGTGCAACAGATGCTGCGCTCTAACTCTCACACACTGTCATATGAAGCTGAAAGCTTTGGCTTCCTCTTGAGAGAATGAAAAAAAAAATCTGTCAAATAGATGATTTTTCATGCATGTGCCATTATGCTCTTATAGAGTTTTAGCAAATGAAAATGGTTTGGACTTGTGCCAACTAGGCCACAGTAAGAACACAGTGTGGCAGGAAACTGCATGTGTGTGTTTTCCACAGTCTTCCTCTCGTGGTTTAGTGTGTGTGTGCGCGTGTGTGTGCGTGTGTGTGTGTGTCTTTTTGTGTGTGTGTGTGTTCGGTAGGAGCGTTCTGGTAGGAAAGCCTCATCATCAGAGCCCATTATAGTAATTGAAGTGTTCAGCTCTGGCAAAGTGTAGAGTGGGTACTGTGCCAGGCCTGAGAGAGAGAGAGAGAGAGAGAGAGAGAGGGAGAGAGAAAGGAATAAAGAAAGAGTAGAAAAAGGAGACATGAAGATGACAGAAGAAGAGACAAAGAGACATTAGTGAAGAAGGACAGGAAAGGGAAGCATACACAGCCTTTGATACAATACTACAGCTTCAGTCAGGGAACACGTTAACTGAAAGCTTTAAGAGAGTGAGGGAAACAGAGTGGATGAGTGCAGCTGAAAGAGAGAATGGTAGATCAGAGTGCTCACAGAAGTGACTAATCATATGAGATTCAGTGCTGTTAATGTTATCCATTAATAGGATTTTAGCTGGTTAGTCTCTTCCCGCTGTAGCGTCACTCACATCGTCTTTGTCTAAAACTGCACTCATTCCTTTTAATGCAGACAGACAGCTGAGACAGAGGGCGTCCTCGCTATCAGCCACTTTATCTAATGACATATTTTTGGGGGAGTTGGAGTGTGCAACAAAGATAATGGGGTGCAGTAGAACAGATCTCATTTACTGTGTGCTGTCAGCTTTTTGTGTGTTGTCACTGTTCTAACAAAATCTTTTTCCTCCAGAATGGAACTTTATATACTGTCAGAAATAGTGGTTTTTCTATGGGGCTTTGTAGGCAGTGATTTTAAGTTTAGATATATTCAATGAAGCAAAAATGACCATTTGAATGTTTAAAAGGCTCTTTTCAGAGAGCAGTTCAAGGTTGTAATATTGACATAAGGTGTGTAATACAACAGCACGATAATTGTTATGTGTAATATCTGTGATGGAATGCGTAATGTATGAATAAATTAAATAACCTTACACCATATGGCACCAAAAAGGGTTCCGCTGCATGTCATAGGTTTAGAACGATGAGAAGGGAATGACATGGATAAGGATGTACAGTCTGCTGTTGGATTTTCTTTGTTTTCTCGTTAGCCATGAGACTGTCTTGCAATCATGTATCTCTTTTAGCGCTCTCCAGCGAGTAAATGCCACTCTGAGATTTTCTCCTGCCTTGTCATTTTCTTTTTCTCTTTCGTACTTCTCTCAGCTACATCATCTTCTGTCTCTTTCTGCATCTGCCATGATGTTCGTTCTGGGAATACTGAGTTAGCTGCTTCTTATAGCTAGCTGAAGACCGATAGTTGTTGGTGTCGGTTGTTGTGCATTATGCACTTCACATGAGCTCAGGCTATATTTTTTACAGGATCGGATGAGATTCATTCTTAAATTCCTCTGATAGCTCATTCAGCGTTTTCTACCGACGTCAACCCAATACAAATACGATGCCATATCAGCTGATTTCTATTGGTTCATTCATTATGAAATTTTTACACAATGTAAAGAACAGCCTTGCAGCCCCAAGGCTTATATTCATATGACTCACAAGGGTAACTTATAACTTATTTGCCCTGGGGTTGTGGTTGAGAAGCAAATGTTCTACCATCACTATTGACTCATCTACTTTAATGTCTAGACCTGTACCTGTATTAGCTTTGGTTTATTCACCAATCGACTCACCTGTTACGCACTTCCTTTTCCTTGTTCCTGCTCACTGTATGAGGATGAATATCTGTACACATCTTCTTTTTTGCCACGTCTCTTTTATTATTGATAGAGCTCCCAGGATGTAATCCAGGATCCTGCAGTAACATTGGTAACCTTACCAAAGGACAGGCTCTGTTTTATCATGGCTTAGCCTGGTTCTGCTGGCAAACCTTGAATCCTGCTCTGGTATGAGGACACACACTTGTACAGTCCTTTATATTTGCCAATGATCTGGAATATGTTTTAATGGATCCTTGGTTTCCAGCTTCCAGGTTTCTGCGGTGTTTAAGGAATGCAGTAGCTCATTGGAGTGTTTCTGCTGTAAATTGACCTCCAGTTGTATCCAGTACAAGGGCCACACCGTTTCCAAGACCCCCCCCCCCCCCCACACACACACACACACACACACCACTCCCACATACTCACACACTCATCATCACACACTGTCGAAGACAGGAAATGCATTCACTCCTGTGTTTTTACTGCAGGAAGCTCCAGGCTGAGAGTTCACTCCCTGTGTGTGTGTGTCTCAGTGTAGATTCATAGTGTTTTGCTGTTCCAGTAGTTCACTACCGGACACACCCTACGCACTGACACACTGGAGTAACGACCACTGGCCTGATGCAATATTGATTTCTGAGTTAAACGTCAGCTGATCCTCATGTCGGCTGATGACACATTTCCATTGTTGTGTAAAAAAGCAGTGATTGCTGATTGAGTTATTGGAACCTGCTCCTACTCGAAAATAGTGGAAAAAATGTGGTGGTGTTTAGGACGCTCCTCTGACAGGAAATCACACGCCCATGGTTCTGTTTTGATAGCCACAATTCAAATTGTCAGCCCTCGTGTTTTGTGTGGTCCGTTCCATGAAAAGGTGGGCCTCTGGATGTGGGTTTTTCTTTGATTTCTTGTGAATGTAGATTTGAAACCAAACCCAACCCACTTTTCCCTCATTCCAGATGTTTCGTTCTGCGCCTGTTTGAACTGGAAATCAGGGGCAGCAGGTGTATGTTGGCTGGACTGATGCTGGTCCAAGTGCCTGACAGTAAAGGATGGGGGCTGACCTTTACACTTTTCAATACCGCAGACATGAATCTCTGGATTTGGTTTCACTCTGATGATTCAGTCTAAACAAAGGAGCACTAACGAACTGAACAATTAGGGTCTGTCCAAACTGGAACTTGGAAAGTTTGTATAAGCCCGATGGGACCTGACTATTCACGCAAGGCTTGATTGGATTTAGACATTATTACTTAAATATTTATTAGGCTCCAATGTGGTTCATATTTCACGCTTGGTTTGTCTCCCACCTTTACAAAACTTTGTGTCTAAACAAAATTGCGAGAATATTAGACAGACGAAATGTTCTTAACAATATGCAATTAATGACGAGAGACTGTTCTATGACAATTAATATTGTGGCATCCTGCCACTGACTCATGCTGCCTAGAAGTGCAGAAGGTGTGGCCATGCCAGGCAGCATGGAAACGGGAGTTTTGAGAATTTCACAGTAATTTTGAGATGGTTCGGGCCATAACATAATTTTTTCTACCATTTCTGGAGGGCTGCTACATGCAGGGAGTTGCAAGGCAAAACAGAAGTGATTTTAAGTTGTAGTGCTCTTTCATCATGATGAACTTCACATGAAATGGTCAAAACTACAGCTGTGTTTTGGTCAGAACCTCGTGACACAGTACATATTGGGGATGTGTTTTAATATGTTGTAATATTTTGTGATATTGTAAGCAAGGAGATTTTTCTTTGACCCCTAAATGTAACCCCCTAGTTTCTATCACTACCACTGTAAGAAATCTAATTCTGTTTTTCTATTACATCAAAGTACTCTGAAATGCTTTCTTTTTGTCTTAGAGACTGAATTATAAAGAAAAATTCAAAACAAAAAGGCGGAATTCCTCTTTAAACAAGTTTTGAATCGTCACGTTGGAGTCACTCATGTTGTTGGCACCAAGATCCACCGAGGATACTGACAGAGCCTTGGTCTTGCAATAGCCAGGTTCTGATTGAGTGCTGGGGGTCAGGGTCAGGGAAGACTTGGGCAGCAGACATTCTAGTTTGGATCAAACCAATTTCAGACCCGATTTAAGACATCTATTTTGTGAGTTCAGGCCATGGCTTTGGTTAATCGATTGCGCTTTGAGGAGTATTGAAGAAACTGCATGAGAAGGACAGAGCTCAGAGAATTTGGGCTGCTTCTGCTTGGTGTTAAGAGGCCACATTCCTTGTGCTGAAGCTCTGTGAGTGGAGGAGGCATGGAGAACAAGGAGAAGACAGGGAGCGGTAAAGGTGTGAAAACTCATTGCAGAGGATAAGCTAGCTAGTCAGCTGGGGAAGATTTGGGAATACACACAGCCAGAAAAACAGCGAGTGGTGTGAGTCCAGTTAACCTACTGTAGTTCTATATCACTGTATCATATATCATATATCACAACTCTATTTCTAGTATAGTATAATCACTCATCAGTTTGTTCAGTATGGCTAGTCAGTGTCTTTGCATTTTGCTATTGACTGTTAATATTCTATTAATATTCATAACACAAGTGACCCACTAAATCTCATTGCCAGTGGCAATCAGTGGCAAAGAGCCATTTTCTCAAAACACAGCTATTAAATAAATAACAAAGTTCTACATATAGACAGTTCTTCACAAACCTACACATCATCACAGAGCACTATGATATGCTTTAACCAGCAGTAGAATACATTGGAGGACGACTGCCAGAGTTGATCCTTGTTAACTACCAGAACATTAGCCGCCTGCTTTCTTTTTGTTTTGCATAGACAAACAACTCTGTTTCTCTCTCAACCCCTCCCACCCCCCATTGGTCTTCTCAGGCTGCACTGTAATACGTCACAGCTCGGTGTCCAAAGGTACCAGGCGACGTTGCCTGACAACAGTCAGCCGAGATTTGTGATTAGGTACCAGAGTAGGCTCTAAATAACACACTGCTTGATATGAACACAAACATGATGATAATGTTCACTTGGTTGCACATGAACAGTTTTAAGGGGAACAGAAATTTTGTTTTTGCTGTCCTATTATAGGAGTTCTGTATTCAAACCTCATGGCTCTGAAACGACACCTTAACAGAAGAACGTTTTTAAGATCAATGTATGTTAATATAACAGAATTTCTTTTCCATCCACTTTTCTGCCCAACCTCTATACGTACATGCCTACATATCTCTCCAGAGGCACATTTTAGTGAATATATGGCTGAATGACACGTTAGCTAAGACAGGATTAATCAGCTTCATAAGAGCTCCACAAAGCTGTGTTCATTCTGTAATACAGTGAGTGCAGTGTCACTGTGTGGAACTGATTGTGCCATTCACTATAAACAATGCCAGTAGCTTTGCTTGTCAGAGGCAAATCCCACTGCCTCTTGGTGTTGGTCTTTATAAATGGGTATTTGATACCAGTTCAGTGATGCACTCGATTTAACCAGTGCTAGCACCTGAAGTGCAGCTCATTTGCTCTGTAGCCTCTTCTCTCCTCTGTGTTAAGGTTAATAGTTCATTAGAAATGCTGCTGTACCACACTGACCAACATTATTCCTGTTATAACAGAACCTTCCGGGAACTTTATAGGAAAGAACATTACTCCTCAGCTTATTGGGATTCATTTAACAATAATACATCTGAGTAAATTTGGGTGGTGACACCACTATGATGGTGACTCTGTAAAAACCAGGTAGTATTTTTAAATGTGTAATAAATAACAAAAAATTGGTTTTGATATGACAGCAGGGAAGAGAAATAATGTGCTCCTAATCCCCTAAGTGTGAAAAAAAACGAAATATTTCAAGAATAAGTGGGCATGTTTTTAAGTTGATAAACTAAACATAAAAACTACGCTGTTATACAGAGGATACACTTATTGATAAGATCTGCTTTCAATAAGGCAAAGCTCAGCAGCACTCTGAAAAATGATGCAGTTTTTAGTAAAAAAAAAGTAACCGGGTTCACGGAAATAGAAATGTGATCGCAAAATATAGACTTTTTTTCAAAGCTCACATGTTTCACTGGGAACATCGATTGCGTCCACTACAGTTTTCCATCCTTCTGCTTCATAGGGAATTTTATTATTGTTTGTTCTGCGTATTGAAAAGCTAAGAGCCTACATTGTGGCTTTCCTTTCTGCTTCAAGTGGTATCAAACCTGTTAGCAGAGAGAGCGTTGTCCCTCTCGCAATGCTTATTGTCCTTCGTAGAAGCTATGAAATGATTCAGACTTTTTTCACCTAGTTTTTCCTGCAACTCAGACTGAGGACTCTGCGCTGTGTTGACACTGTGGTGTAGTCTTGTTTGGTCGGTGTTTGAAGTGTTTTCTCTTTTGGTTCAAAACCAGATTTCGGTGGATAACTGTGTGCTGTAGAGATGTCACCATAAAGTTGTTTTTTAGCAGTTTGATTTATTTAGTCTAAAACAGTCTGAGGGGTGTGTTCATGTGCCGTACAGCATTTGTTCCCCTTAGTGTGTGTAAATGTGTGTCTGACATTTTTAAGCTACCGAGTGAATAATTCCTCAACGCACGTGTTTGGTGTTATTTCTGCTCTGTTGTTCAATCACACAAATAAACCTACAGTGACAACCGAAGGTGACGTGCAGGACATGAACAATCAGAGCCTCACTGGAGTTACTGCACTTTTGCAAATCTTAAGTGTATACAACAGACCACAGTATATAAGACCAACACACATGTTGCAATAGTTCTGCTGACTCAGGTCAGCTTTGTTATAGTCTCTCATGTGGAGACTGTGTACATGGTGGGGTGTACCATGTAAATTCTGTGCAGTTTCTAGTGTATATCTGCGTATTAGTGTAATGAAACAGATACACAGAACAGGAAAACAAACTAAACATGTCGACCAAAGAAGTGCTAATATCCAACATGCTGTTAATAAGCCTTTTTTGCCTGTTATTCAGATTTTGAAAGCTTTGTTTTTTTCTTCTGTGACAAATGTTCATCTTTCTCTGAGGTCGATATTCTCTGCAGACTCCACATAGTGTTGTTTATTTGTTAACAAGTGAACATATCCTCTCAGATAGTAAGAGGATAGCGAACGCTCTTAGCCCATTAATGGCAAAGTTGGTGGTCCACTGGTGTTTAGTTCTGGCCCATCAGCATATTAAGCAATCTCCCACTTTTCAGGGTCATTTTCCAAGGAGCATGTGGGCCCTTGAGGAACAGAATTCTGCATGTTCAAATGCAAAATAACTGTTTAGTGTTCATTATTGGACAATAAATAACTCCTGAATGTATCCCATTGCGGAAAAGTCAAAGAAGCAAAATGTCCTGTGTGTGTATAGGTGTGTTCTCTGTATAGAATGTAAAATCTACAGAACATGTCATTTGATGAAGGACCCTCAGACTTTTGCATACAAGCGGCCATTTTGGGTGTGCCAGTAAGAAATGCAAGTGGGCTTAGGCCTCCTGGGGCCAGTTATAACACAGCCACTGTGTGTGTATGTGCACTGTGTGTGTAAGTGTGTGTGTCTCTCTGTGTCTGTGTGTGTGTCTCTGTGTCTGTGTCTGTGTCTGTGTCTGTGTCTGTGTCTGTGTGTGTGTGTGTGTGTGTGTGTGTGTGTGTGTGTGTGTGTCTCTGTGTCTGTCTGTGTCTGTGTGTGTGTGTGTGTGTGTGTGTGTGCGTGTGTGCGTGTGTGCGTGTGTGTGTCTCTCTGTATGTGTGTGTGCGCATTAGGGAAGCCACGTTCCCTTCCGTCTTCCTCTACTGTTCCACAGCAACACTGTGATGCAAAGCGATCTACCCTTAGGGACTCCCCCCCTCGAGAGAAAGAGAGAAAGAGAGGGAGAGAGAGAAAGAGAGGGGAAGAGAGAGAGGGGAAGAGCAAGTAAGGCACTGAACTAATGGCCTAGTCAATTATTCACTCAGATAACCTTTATAATGTGTTACAGGATGTCAGCACAAACTTGGTTCAGAGCTTGTTTGTTTTTCTAGCAGCATGAATTTAGACATTCGTGTGGTTTGTATTGTGTTTGTATTGTAATTTGATGTTAAATAAATTGTAGTTTATTAGTTTTAAGTTTCTGAGTGTTTTGGATTTTGGATTAGTATTCAAAAATACAGGTCACTGTGACCTCCAAACAGTGTGTATGTGTGTACTATGTGTGTGTTTGTTTGTTTGACACACAGCCAGGCTTGCCATTGTTTGATGGTGGGAATATAATGTTATCAGTATTACTTATCATGCTGCGCTACAGGACAAACACTACGAGGGCACTAAATGTGTGAAAATGATATAACGGCGCATTACTTTTATATGCAAATCCACTGTGCATGTTTCTGTAGCCCTTAGCCCTTTCCTTTTTGGCATACTGTTCATATTAATTACATATATATAGTTAATACATTGCATTGATTAGTGAATTAAGCAATGAATTACATGCTCAACAGATTTGAGTTAACACTGCTGATATTTGTCTGCTTGTTTTGATGTAGGCTAATGACAAAACTTGGCCAAAATGTAAAGAATGATTTTTTTCCCCACAGAAAGAGACTATAAGTACAATAATAGCTTTTGATCAAATTCAGATGGTGTACGGGTAAATGAAAAGGTTACTTTATAAAACTGTTTGCAGTTTTTCACTTCTAATATGAAATTAGATCTATGACATAAACAGACACTTAGAACCACTCAATACTGCAAACCCACACATGCATTCAAGCACGCACACACACACATGCACACAGAGTGCCAGCTATGAGCTCAGTGCCATTAATCTTGCTGTGTACAGAGACGCTAGCCTGCATTAGGTGTAGATTGGTCTGCACATGCACTCAAAGTCCTTGAAAAGACACACATTCTGTCACACACTGCCCCTCTTTCATTATTTCTTTCTTTCTTTCTTTCTTTCTTTCTGTTTTTCTTTCTTTCTTTCTCTCATTCCTTTTTTTTTTACTCGCTCTCTCTGGTGATACACAATTCAATTCAATATCCAGAGCTGCAGCTGCAACAGAAGTAAAACTTCAAATTAGTTTTCCACCCTAATATTAATGAATAGTGTTGCAAACATGCATAGCTGCCATTTTACTGAATGTTACTCTACCATCCTGTGGTTCTCTGTGCTACTCTGTGTTTAAATCTAGTTGGTAAAGCCAGATCTTTTGGAATTATTTCCTCAACAGGAGTGGGACCTCCCTGTGGTTAAGCATGTTTGGGTGTGAGGGGGGCCGGTGGGCTTTAAAATTTCAGAGGACTCAGAAGACCACTGAGGTTGAGGTGCAGAATAGGGGTGAAGTGATTAGGTTTTGGGGGGTTAGTGAGGGTAAGGCTGCAAAGCTTTCAGGGTTAAGAAGAGATTAGAACACAGATTTGTAGATTTCCTGAAGACAGCCATCCAAAAATCAAGGGGAGGGTAGGATGCCCACGGACTTGGAAAGATCTGAAGTGAAAAAATGCTTTACTGTTGCTGCAATAGAAATTAAAGCAGAACTTCAGGAAGTGGCAGGAAAGTACGTGAGGTACACGAGGCGATGCAATGTAAAGTGTGATTTAATGTGGTTAATAGTTAATCAGAATCCATGTAACTATGCAAAAGGCAGTAAGGCTGTATATTAGGCAGTGGAGACGACCAACAAATCTGTGTGTGGAGGCGCTGTGGTCAGCACCAAGATGTATATATAAATATGTATGTCTGTGTATTGTTCTCTCATGGTATCAGCACTGACCGTTGTTTGGGTAGTGTCTGAGCTCATGGCAAGTTTTAGACTCTAACCTAAAATATTATCCAACAGAACACTAAGCAGGGTTGTACGTCGCTCTGAATAAGAGCATCTGCTAAATGCCTTAAATGTAAATGTAAATGGATGGAAACCATTTGACTTGCACACCAGTTTTGAACATGAATAGAATATGTCCTGTTTGAAACAGGAAAAAGGGCTTAGTGCAGTAGCCCAGGGGGACATTAAAGGGTCTTTTTTAAATAAAGATGTGTTGCATCTCTCAGCCTCATCAGTTTGACAGAATTTAAATTTCACGATTTAGCATCCTTTATGCATTGTCATCCATCAGTATTCTCACAACATGCCTTATGCCAATATTTCATTGCAATTACTGGGAATCACCCATAGCCGTAAAGAAATGCACCAATCCAGATCCTATATAACAGTTATTCTGTTAATAAAAGACTATTGTACTGCCATATTGAGCAGTGAAAATTTAGTCTTAGAAATTCAGTCTTCAGTGTGCATGGTGAGATATAACAACAGATATGAGGCAGAAATGAGAAGCGATTGACGATTTTGTGCCTCTCTCATGTCTGTGTGAAAGCAAAGAGACATTTACAGCAGGGCTTCAGTAACCCTACTGCCCCTGGGTGCACGGGGCAGTCCACTGTGGGGATAGTGTGGGGGGGTGAGCTCAGAGTGAACTCAGCTCTATGTCCAGCGTGTATAATTGAATCTTATCAGACATAGGCACCATCGCACTTCCCCCACTGCTCGGCTATTGGGCTGGTCTGGAATGACAGTGTGATGGCCACTGGGAAAGTCATTGTGTGAGCAGCAATGACAGGACAAGAGAAGAAGAGTGTAGTGAGCAAGTGCCGTGTAGGAGTGAGATGGCATAAAACCATGGCACAACATTTCATTACAGACATTTCAATGATTATATTTGTTTTATAACAACAAATAAATAGTCTACAATATTGATACATATGACATGCTCTGTCTATAAATATGAATGATGAACTGCTGCTGCGATTTAAAAAAAAAAAGGTACTGCATCCACAACCCCTCCCACTCCTGTCATGGGCTTTTCGTCCTCCTGCCATCTGGCAGAAAGGTACCCTAGTATCTGTTTCACCATCACCAGACCCCACAACAGCTTCTTCCCTGAGGCGGATTACTGAAGGCACTGATGCCCCCCAAGATACAGCCGGACTAACTTAGACTCCTTCCAACACCACAACCTGATTTCACACCTCCTTTACCATCACTGCTGTTTGAATCTGACATGTTTGCATTGTCAGTGCTTGCATTAGTTCCTTAAATTACTAGCTGTTGCTAAATGCTAATTTGCTTATTTGTATGTATTGTTTTGTGTACGTATGTAGATTTCTTTGCTTTTTTTTAATTGCACATCTGCACTGTTGTGCGTCAGCATTTTCTATAGTCCGGTATATATACTGATGTTGTTTGTTGCACTGCGGCACCTGAAGAACAACAGTTAACTCCTGTGTATACATGTTATGTTAAGAAATGATGTTAAGAAACACTGGAAGCATTTGACTTGATACCCAGTAACTGAGCTCCTGCAGCTGTAAGAGTGGCACTTTCCTGGGCGATGCCCCGGCCTTCCATAAGTGGAAATCAGTAAGTGGCCTGTACCAGTTTACATGCTTCGGAGGAAAAAGAAAACACAGTGACCAAATGCTCATTCCTTGTGACATGTAATCTCAATAGCTTGCACTGTTTTGGATCTGTACACTTAACAAAATGGATGATGTGGGCTTTCTCTGTTTGTAATGGTGTTCTTTTAAGCCCATAAACTCTCCGTTTGTAGGCCCCTCCTCATCCTTTGAGTTTTGATATATGAATCCAATGCTGATTCAGTGCAGATTGATACGTTGTACACCCCCAGCTCAGCACACCTGCAGGGTATTAGTGTGTGATTTCTGCTGGGCTGGTGTGTTTATCTGTACCCTGATCCGATGGAAATCTCTTATTTCTAAGTAGAACATGCTGGTTTGACTTTTAGGCCACAAGCATCAGGTGCTTATCTAAATTTGCAGGTGCTATGTAAGTGTGTGCATGCATGTGTCTGCAGATCACTGTAAGAGTTTGCAGTCTTTCTCTTGCAAATGTTGCAGTCTGTATTCTCTCATTCCTTCTTTTTCTTCATCAGTGCAGTCTTTCATTTCCCGTTTTCCCTCTCTTGCTTTTGTGTAGGCTCGTCGTTGGCTTGCATTGCTTTGGTTATGTAAGACACACGCATAGTGACACACACACAAGCCCTCAGTCAGACTCGCGGATGGGTGAAGCTGGTGCTTGGCCTCCTCACCAGGAGAGTTGTGGATTACAGAACGAGCCATATACAGATCAGCCCCTGCCACATACAATGACACACATCCCATGAACACTCACACATTCATTATGCATGTGTATTATAGAGGTAGAACTGGTTCCTCAGGTTGATATTGTTGTCAGAACGGAGGTTGCCAATGCTTTAGGCAATGCTTTGTGCTCATAGGTTCCTCCTGCCAATGAGCAACTGATGAAGCAGATGGACTTGTTAAACCTGTCTAAATACCAGGAAGACTGCTGTGTCTGTGTACTCGCGTTAACGTCTTGCCGACACACCAACAGGTGCACATGCTTTCATTTTCATGTGACCAGCCTCTAGTCAAATCAAGTGAAATTTGTTGAAATGGTAACCGATATGGGAGTTTGTATGTGTTTGTGTGTGTGTTTTCATGAAAATGCCCTGACATAAAAAAAAATAAATAAAAATAAAAAAAAACAGGCGCCATATAAAAAAAGTGCTTTTTGCTAAGCTAAATGTTTCATTGTTAAGCAACCTATTTTCCTCTCGGTTACTGGGATTAAGTTTAAGGTCAGGTGTAGACATGTGAGATACCACGCTTCATATATATTTAATTTCCAGCTCCAAACAGCGGTTAATTACAAATTCATTTTTCAGCAGGAGAAAAAATAAGAACACGGTTTAATAGCAAAACACATTAGGAAGTAATGCATTAACAATAGTTATAATAGTTAGCTAATGTAACATTGTTAACGTGTAAACATGTAGTGATTATGTATTTATTTAAAGTTAGTTAAGCTTTACAGACATTGTTGATGTATTACTTATTCATTAATGCATTACTTCATACTAATTCGTCAACACTTAATGCAGAGTGTTACCAATGTAAAGTGATATTAGTCTTTCCCATTATACAGCTGTGGTTATTGTTTTTAAAAAAAATAATTTTATCCAAAATTGTTACAAATGGATGTAAATCATTTTGGAATGAGTCTCTTTGTATATTTAACAGAAGATTTCACCAATTTTTTCGCCTTTAGAAATTAAATATAACATGCAATTTCAGCAATTAGTGTGTCCACCATATGTCTTCTCCAAATGTATCATGTTATCCTCTCAAAAATATCTCTTGGAAAATAAATATATTGTACTTAATGGCTATTTAGATTGAAATGAAATAAATGAAGGACCATCTCTGTCCGCAGTACTGTAGTACATACATACTTATATATAATGTAGATGCTTATATTACTTAATAAGTACAACAATATTACTTCTGGCCCAGGTATAAAAACAAATGTGTGTGTTTTTAGGCTTTACCCCTCTCTGTGACTCTAATCTCAGCACTAGATATCCTGTTCGCCTTCTCCTTCGACGGTTTTCATAGTGGTGTAGTGTGCTGCTCTGTATTTAGGAAGTTCATCCATTGTGTTAGTGAACCGTCCAGGAAGGAAAAGACTCCGCCTCCTCACTTCCCATCCAGCCGCCTGCCGTGTTGATGATGTCAGGGGGGGCAGGGCATCGTGGGAAGCACGGTGTGACCCTGTGACCGGGTTTTTCAACTCACCTGCCAGTGATTGAGCTTGTACTTGATGTTAGCATAACACAGCCAAACCTTTAGGAGATTTCTTTCTCTGCATTTGTCATGATGTGGTCACACCTTGTAAAGGACAACTGGCTTATTCTAATGGTGCAGAACAAATACAGAACCATACAGCGCAGAATGTTTTAGGGCATTGCATTAATGGGTATGGTTTGTGCATGTATGGCATAGTTTATGATTATGTATTGATGGCTGCTTTTAGCTAAATGGAATTCATTCTTTTGAATGTGCAGAGGCTCCATTAGTGATTATGCTTTTAGTGTAAGGGATATGAGAAACACTTTTGCTTTGGCGCTATAGTGTCAAAAAAGTCGATGACTTTTGCCTGCTAAATGGTCATATAAGTGGAAAAGTATGGGGAAGAGTTGGCTGTAGGCCTGGGGCAGGCCAGAGGGTATATGTGCATGCATTTGTGTGTGCTCGTGTTTTCCTGTGGGAATTCTTCTCAGTCAGGTCTGCCCATTTGCTGAGAGGAGTGTGTGTTTAGTCCAGTCAGCATTTATGTGTGAGTGTGAAGGTGAGAGATGGTAGGAAATGGCTCCTGTCATACTTGATTGATGAGAAAATGACAATGCATATACATGTGAGTGACCACAGATGTGTATGTTATCACTGTCATATGTATGGGTGTGTGTGTGTAATGTTTAAGCAGCCATTATGTGTTAGTACCTGACAGAGGTGTACCAGTTATGAATTTCTGTCAAACATTTTTTTTTTGCTATTTGTTTAGTGAGTCACTCTCACACCAAGGCTCAAGCCAGCATGGTACTTTCTATTTGTCAAAGTCAGAATAAAAGTATAAGGAGCAAAAGTAGCTTTCCAATACGGTCTATACAGAGTGCTCTTACCTTCCTCACAATATTTATGTCATTGAACTTCAGCACAGTGATACAAATCAAAACAATAAACTAAAAAAACACTACTTCGGTATGTGTAGCTCAATAAATATTGTCCATATCAGTCTATCTTCTTATATTTAGTGTTCCTGGTAAACCTTATCTTCCCTCCCTATAGCACTGCAATCTGACACTTTCTTCTGGGTGCAACTTTTCTTTTGAAGAATATACCCTATACAAAATGATTTTTGTATTTCCCTCTAAGCTCTCTCTTCTTTCTGTATTTAAAATATGTATTACCATCTTGCAAATTGTTCATTGCTCACAATACAAACATGAGACCACAGTTTTTTTTGTGTTTAATCAAGTTATTGTTACAGCTGTCTTGTCTGCCCATTATAGTCTTAGCAGTCTTAGACTAAACGATCCCTTAGATTGACTGTCAGGCATTCTGTATGCGTGGGAGTGTGAGGGTGTGTGGGTAGTGTAGTCTACAGAGATGTTTCCAGCCTCTAGATACACTCTGCTTTCCGTCTCTTTTGACCACACAGATGCTGTTCTGACCGTATCCTCTGTCCATTTTACATGAACCGGGAGCTCATTAATGGTACCAGAATGTTTACCTTTGTTTATATGCTGGCTGCTAATCTAATCTATGATACTAAGGCTTACTGGAAAGGAGACATGAGCGAGTGCAAACTGTGCAAGTAGTCTACGCTCTCTCTCTCTCTCTCTCTCTCTCTCTCTCTCTCTCTCTCTCTGTCTCTCGCTCATTCTCTTTCCCTCTCAGCACGTCCACCCACATCATTCTTTTACACACTTTTGGCTCTGAAACTGAACTACACTAGGAGGTCATGTGATACAGAGGATTAAGTTGAAGGAAAGCTTTATTGATCGACAGGAAGGATTCCAGAAAATGCCCTCTTCGCTGTCTCACTGTCTCTCTCTCACTCCCTATTTCTCTCTCTCTTTCTCTCACTGTACATTCAAGGTTCTCAGTTTTCTGTTTACTACACTGTTGCCCCTGCAGCCTGTGCTCAGCCTGTTATTATCACAGCTACTAGCTGCCCTACTAACACAAATGCCACCATAAAGTCATTTACAGCCTATTACTCCTGCTACCGCTAATAAAGCTAATAGTTCACTGCACTGTGGTACAAAAATTATACATCTGTTGGTGCCACAGGCTTTGCCAGCCTCCTGGTTGTATTGTTTTGCTTGGTGCCCAGCCACTTTTTTTGACATGCCTCCAAATTTCTGTAGGCGTTAGCTGGTAATTTCGCACTTTGTGATAGAGCATGATGTCCCTTAGCCAAATGGCAAAGCTAAAGCTGGCCTAGTGCTCTAAATCCTATTACAATGGAGTTCTGACCTCTACTGCAGAGAGCTGTGTAATAAAATATCAGCTTTAAATCATTTTGCAACTTTAAGCTTGATAAAAAAATGCCAAGAATTTGCTTGATTCTAATTTGTATGTAATTTCCACGTGAAGAAAATGTATTCGATTACGAGACAATTCAGTACCTCTGTAATAGTATTTATGGGTGTTGAAAAAAACCAATGGGGGAAAAGAATTTGTTCTTGGGTCTATACAGGTTTTGTATATTTTGTCATTTGTGTAATTTTATGCACCAAACATGGTAATGATTTATTTTACATTACCTTTTTGTTACTGCCATTAGAATAAATATGCTGTCTTCTGGTAGACAGTCCTGTATTGTTGGTTATTTCGACAAGCACACTTCTTAGAACTATGGGTGGAGCTAAACTACTGTAGGCTGAACAGATGGGTATACTGAATGTAATGTGGATGACCTTTGATATTGCAAAAGCAGTAAATTAAAATCCGTCTGTTTTTGCAGTGTACTTTTCATATCCCCAGTAAACATATAAAACAGCTGAACCTTAAAACAACGCTGAAATCACGTATCTGATTATATTTAAACATTTAAGACATTTATTTAAACACATTTTAGACGTCCACAGATGACCTTTGTCTACTGGGCATGGACTGAAACTCGGAATGAAACTTTTGACAATGTTTGCATATTTCTTCAGAGAGGGAAATTACTTGTGGCCCATTAGAGAGTAGTATTGGATCAGTATTGGCCGAGCAACGCTCAAGGTTTCACTCTCAGTATTGGAATGCTGCCAGCCTTAAGAGTTTTTGCGAAAGGTCAAAGGTCAGGTGATCCGAAAGACAATCCTGTGTTGGCATAATATATATTCTTGTTGTATACAAATCTGCACATTTTAACCGAGTACATTCAACGCATCACTTTCTGCACCCTAGCTTACATGAAAGTACGTGTTTAAACGTTAAAGGCTTTTTCTTATGCAAGGTTCTCAAAATAGCTTCTCTGTTTGAACCCTAAAGAGGCTCAGCTGTGTCTCGCTGAGACCATCGTCATCACCTTCATCGCCGTCTGCCCGTGAACGTGACTCAGCAGGAAGAGTACAGCCATCTGGAAATGGGCCATCTCTTTGTTTCAATTATTCATCCCTCCCTCTTTCTCTCTTCTCTCTCTGACATTTTGGAGTGCCTTCAGCGGCTTTATAACTTTGTAGGTTCGCCCATTAATAAGCCATTTAATTCATTACAATTACAGTTAATAAATGAATTTGGGTATGCTTGTAGCACCTCCTGCTTCCACACTAAGAAGTAACACAGCGTGAGTTCCTCTCTGTACTTTAGGTTTTCCGTAGTGATTTTATAAATTTATAGGGTGTGTGTGTGTGGGGGGGGGGGGGGGTGCAGGAGCCTATCCCAGTTCTCAATAGCGGGAATACAGGAAACACCCGGAAACACCCTGGACAGGCTGCCAGTCCATCAGAGGGCAGACATACAAACATACACATTTGCACCTAGAGGCCATTTGGTATCTCCAATTCACCTGACAGCATGGAGTGTGGTCTTTGGATTGTGGGAGGAAATCTGAGCACCCGAAGGAAAGTCACGCAGACACGGGGAGAACATGCATACTTCACACGAAAAGGACCCTGGACTCCCCAGCCACAAAATGAACCCAGGCACTTTTTGCAGTGAGGCAACTGTGTTACCCACCGCGCCACTGTGCCGGCCCCAGAGTGTCCAAGGAAGTCTGAATCAACAGATTAATTAAAGTGAAGTAAATCAAAGGGACTCTTGCTTAATTTTAAGCAGCCTATAATAAAAAGGACCTTTTATTATAGCAGTAAATCCATGTTGGCTGAAGTCACTAAACAAAAGGCCTGTTTACAGATGGAGACCTAATCAACAGAGACCATAGTAAGAGCCCCATCAAAGGTTGGAGCGTAATTTAATTTTGAGAGTGGGTTGGACAAGTTTTGCATTTAATTTTGCCAGAAGTCTTTGATGAACTCTTAAATTGCCGCAGGCTGGTCAGCACTCCTCTCTCTCTGACCCTCTGACAAATATTAGACTCTGACAAGAACAAAAGTGATATACAGTATTTCATTTACTTGCTTGAAATATGTACATAATTTCTACATTAATATGATTTATTACATACGCATACACATACGCATAGTTTACAGGAGGTCAGAGACTACTTTCAGTTATTTAATTTCCAGTGCAATTAATTTCCATAAATAAAGGGAAAATCTATTAGAAATCCAATTAGTGGTTACAATATTGGACTTCTAACAATCATGCAAGGTGGACCTGGTAGACCACCAAAACTGTCACCATGATTTTTTAAAGGAGAGAAGAAAAAATTAGGCAAATCCAAATCTGTCTATCCTTCCACCCTTAGAAGACACTCGGTCTAAAAAAAAAGTTTAGCTGTCAAGAAGTTTTTACCGAGAAAGAAATGAGACTAAAAATGTTTGCACTAGAACACAACTAATCTGAACATCTGAGAATTTGAATAAGGGTTTTGAACTGATGAGGGTAACTACATAATCTGGATTACTTGGATTGCAGAAAATGCGACTTCTAATGTAATTTTTTTTGTATGTTTGATGCTACCTTGCAGACAGAGGCTGTTTTGAATCGACATGGAATATTGAAAGGTCCTTTCGACTTTTCCACAGTACTGTATATAGAAAGGTACTGACTTCAGCGCATTACTTTTTAATGCGAAAAGAAATAGGATCAGAAAGGAGTGTAGTTATTGATTCTGCTCCTGCCTTAATCTCTTTACTGAAAGCCTTCAAATTTAGGCTTTCATAGCTCTTTGACCTTTAATGACAAGCTCTCTTTCTTTCGTTCTGACAGTCGAGTCAAGTGTTTTGTATTGTCATTCTTCACTATAATTTATATACACTGGAATGAAATGTCGTTCTTCAGGCTCCCACATGCAAACAGCAGTACATTATTTAGGGCTACACAGAGTGCAGATACATGACAGTGTTAAGCGAGTGCAGAATGGATGCATGAAGTATTTTAGAACTGACGTGCGGCTTGTCAGAGTGCTCGCCCTGTGTCTCTCCTGCTTTGCACTGCCACATCTCAGACACACCTTCCTGTGGAGATGTAGTGGATGTAACCGATGTCACTAACAAGTTCCTCTTTTCATATTGTTAGAAACCTTGTTTCTCCAAATTAGTAACATTGTAGGAGTATGAAAAAATATCCTAGTATATTTTAATGTAACAAGATTAGTAATTAGTAATCCAAGTGATTTTGGACCATCTGTTGGTCCATTCATCATGAAATGTTAACACAATGTTTAAAGCAGCTGGTATTTTCAAATAGTGAAAAAACTGAATGATGCAGTGTTTTTATGACAGCAACAATTTGTTGTTGTGCGTGTATATGAGGAAGAGAGAGAGAGAGAGAGAGAGAGAGAGAGAGAGAGAGAAATAAACAGAAGGATTAAAATGTCATTTTTCCTTTCTTTTTTCTCATTCTTCACAAAATCCATTAGCTTTCATTTTAAGTCTCCAGAGCATATTTAACAAAAATGTCTGCATGCCTGGAGTGAACCCAGGAAGAATTAGTGTGATCCTATTGTTCACCACAATCATGCCTGTACACATATGTACATGTACAATGTCGTCAGGTGTATATGCGCATAATGTGCACTGTTTCTGTTTTTAGCTGTGTAACACACCCATACCTGTCTGTACAATTGCGGGCGGCTGCCTGTAACATACCTATGTTAGTGACATGAACATCCAACAATGGCTGTGGAAGCCAACAGTGCATTGCTAATATGAGGTGTGCACGTATATCTGCACAAAGATGGTAGACAGATACACACATGTGCACGTATAAGCATTTACACACCCAGTCAAAGTCATGGACACGCCTACTGATAGAAGGGATTTCCTCCTTTCTACTGTTTTACATATAGTATCACAATAATGGTGAAGAATTCAAGTGCACTATCCTCTCTTTGTTTTGCTGCAGTTTCACCAGAATGTCCACACGTCCTGTCTTTGGGACACAGAACGTACACCTGGCCAAGATTTCTAAATTAGCTAAAATGTCTGGGATTTGGCATTTCTTTCATGTTGACATTTGCAGTCAGCCCTGCCACCCTCCTGACCCCAGTGTCCTCGTCTTCTGAAAACCAAAACATGGTCAGCATACCCTTTATATGCTTTATATTTGCAGGTTTTGATCAGCATTACTGGTCTCTGAACTTTTCTGACAGTTTAGTTTACAGTGCAGTTACAGGAACTGTCTGTTTCTCAGTGTTTCACAATGTTCCTGTTTCTTATATGGGACAGTGGATCAGATTGTATGAGTTTGTGTGCTTGGACAGACATGTCCCTGGCTATTGTCCAGCTGGCAGGCCTAGAATACATGTCTCCGTCTGACATCCCCCTCTTAATGATGGGTCATCAGTGCTGCAGGGAGCTCTGCTGTGTGTGTATCTTCTAGTCCTTTGTCGTTGCCCTTCCTCTCGTGCTAGTCATGGCTAATCCTGATTGTTGTAAATCTCCCCTCTATGACGAGACAACTCCACCAATCAAAGAGGATTGGCAGTGTCAGGTTAGTGAGGGGGAGAATTGAAAATTATAGTATTCTCATTCTCTGAATACAGTGCTGTATGCATAGGGTTCTGAAATGCAAAGCAACAGTGCATTACCACCGGGATCGCCTGGAAGGTAAAAAGCCTTTAATGTATGCTGAGTATGGATGAAATGTTAAAAAGCCACTCCAGCGTTCATCAGGTTTACATGTAGGCCTTTCTCCATCGAGTGTGACCTGAAAGCCAACATGCATTGGGGTGGCTCATTAACCTTTTGTTCGTTGCTATGAATAATAATGGCTTTTTTTGGAGTAGCTTTTTCATTTTGACACTGAATAATGGTAGTAATTTTCAGAGTGCAACAAGAGTGCATATAACAAACAATACTAACGATAATAATAAAAATACAGGCTTTTTAATTTCTATACCAGTGAGACACAGTCACTGTGGTGACATTCCCTCTGTCTGTCTTCTGTCATTTTCTCTGTTTCTTTTTCCTCCTGCATGAAGCAGCTGCCCTTTCTCCAGTCTGCATCCTGGCCTCTGCTGTGCTGTCAGTACCAGACCCCTCTCCATCTGGTCTGAGAGAGAGAGAGAAGGAGTAAGGGAGAGAGAGATCTTATTCCAGACAACCCCCATATCTTCCTCTTCTCTTTCTCTCTCTCTCTCTCTCTCTCTCTCTCTCTCTCTCTCTCTCTCTCATTCTTCAGTCATTTTGATTTTTGACTGCTTTGATGAGTGGAGGGGAGAACAGAACAGTCACAGTGTCTCTTTACGGCCGAGACAATTTCAGACACAACACCGGCCTCATTCTGCGCCTGTGTCTGAGTGTCATAGACGTTAATGTGTGAAAGAGGTCTTGTTCAGAAAAGGAAGAACATAGCCAACCATCAGCTCCTCATATGAGAACAAGACAAAGAGCGTCTGTGGCTGTCTGAAGGATCGGAACATGCAAATGACACGTTTACAATGCACAATGACATGTGAAGTCATTTTGACTGACTACATAGAATCTCTCATTACAAGCATGCAGACACTGTAATCTGTACTAATGACAGTCTAAAAATAGTAAAGACGGGATTCAGTTTGGATAGGATTGTTCAGGAACTGTTTGGTGTTTTGCTGTAATGCTGGAATATCATTACCATCTGATTCAGCTGCATTACTGTCTAAGTGACTAATTAATTTTTTAAATATTCACATGTGACTGGAGGACATATTTTATGAATTATAGACAATGTAAACAATATATCAAACAATACGGCTATATCTTTTATTATGTTTGAAATTAGCCTGAGGATATATTTGCATCTATTTGCAGTTGAATTTTGGCAGCAACTTATTAAACAATGTGTATGATGATTAGAGAAGCACCAACATGAGCATCGAACTCCAGGTTATGGTGGATCTGACTTACCGGGGCCCGGTCTGGTTGAGGGAGGGGTTATGATAGATGTTATCATTTTATGATAGAAATTAATATTAACTTCCATGGCAGTTCTGCATATCTGTAGGTTGTTCTGCTTTCTTATCTGCCTCCTTCCAAAAACTAAGAGCATTAGATTGATTAACAGTGTGTTGGTGCGTTCTTATACCTCTGTAGTCTGGTGTTAGGGATGGGTCAGAATATTTAAACAATCCAATTGTTCTAGAGGGTCTCTAGAACTGGACAGCAGGCAGAGCGCAGCTAGAGCACATAGGAAGCATTGCAGAAAATGCTGATACACATCTAGCTCGAGCTCATGTTGCACTCTACTGGTATAGAGTTAGTGTTTCAGCTTTGCTATCTGCTAGTGAGCTGTTTACAAGCTGAATGTTTTTCAAGCTAAAGGGTATGAGGTGAAGTACAGGCTGGCTGAGCTAATAGTGTTAGTGTGAGATGTAAACACAAATAGAGCTTTAGCTGAAACTCTTTAGATCAACATTTTTTCTCTGTGTGAATGTGATATGGTACCTTTATGAGTTTGTGTTACAGGACTGGAATTAATACAGTACAGTAACAGTGAGATGCTGAGCAACAGGATTCTCCATAGATATTTATTTCTGTAATAATACTGTAAATATTATTTGCTTTTTTTGACTGAAATGCCTATTTACTTCTCCGAAAGACCTGCCAGACTTCACAGCATGAGTGTGTTTGGTATGAGTGTGCTTTTAGCTTGTAGTGCTGAATCAAACACGTCAGCCTCTTTGACCTCGTTTGTGTGATGTTAGGTGTGCGGAGTGTAAGCTGATCCTTTCTCTTTGGCACGCAGGCGGGTAGTGCTAGATGATTTGACACCAGTTAATGTCTTTGCCTTTGCTTCTCTTTCTCTCTGTATCTCTTTCTCTTTTCCTCTCTCTCTCTCTCTCTCTCTCTCTCTCTCTCTCTCTCTCTCTCTCTCTCTCTCTCTCTCTCTCTCTCTCTCTCTCTCTCTCTCTTTCTCTTTTTCTCTCTCTCACACACACATGTCTCTCTTTCTTGCTCTCTCTGCCCATGTCTCTCCTTATCATTTGTTTAGTGCCTGGTTTACTAGGCAGCGTATATTATGTGTCTGGAACTGGAAGGTGAGTAATGGGGACCAAACCAGGCTGACTGAGGAAGATATAGGAGCCTGCGTGCTCTATGTGCATGTACTTGTTTGTGTATACCAGATGGAGCAAAAGAAGCTGAAAGGAAGAAACAGAGACTGGGAGAGAGGACAAAAGAGAGGCACTGACAAGACTAATAGGTCTTAAGGCAGCAGCTGATGACACAGATGTAGTTGAGTCTGCAGTGCGTGTGTATATCGTGTTTGTTTTTATGTCTTTTGAGGACAAGAATGTCCTCACTATCTACAAAACACATGTACAAAAAACAAGCACAGACAAAATTGTCCTAAAGTAATTTTATCCAGCTCCATGTGCCATTGTTTAAAACTTACAAAGATTTTTCTTCGTTACCTATATAAATATATGCATCTGAAACATACTGTATATGGACAGTATGTATGGACCTGTGTCCTGACCAGATATAAAAACAAACGTGTGTGTATGTGTGTTTTTCTACGTGCCCATTTGCAGCGCTCGTACAAAGACTCCTGTGTCTTTGTGCCCCTCGGGGTGCATGTTTTTATTTTCGAAGCCGTGTGATTGCACACCTGCATCTCATGTGATGTTTTATAAACAGCCCATGATCATAAGGATCATTTTATTGCTGTATTTAGCAAATGATAAGAGCTCAGGTTAACCGAACACTAAAAATCACCATATTTAGGTTCTGGGTGTCTTTTGGAGTTTACTTATGTAAGATAAAGTCATTCTGTACGAGGAAGGAAACTTGCTCAGTCATCTAAGATAGCTGCTAGCTATGTGTGGTATTGTTTTAGTTATTTTTTCCCTTTCACTTCAATGTTTTCTTTTATAGCTCTGGACTGTTCCAGCTTCTGCTCTCTCTCACTCTCACTCTCTCTCTCTCTGTGCTGATTGTCATTTACAGAGAAACTGATCTTCAGGCTGTCTGAGTGTTGTGTAGAATATATGTTTTTGTTTTTCTATTTGCAGTGTCTGCAGAGCGTGTCTGCAGAGCTTGTCTGCAGAGCGTGTCTGCAGAGCTTGTCTGCAGAGCGTAAATGTTGGCTGACAGTTTATTTCAGAGGCCTCTGTTAAGGTGTGACCCTCCACCTGTTACCTATCTCAGCTGCATCTTTAAAGCAGCTTTTGAAGGCTAACTACTTAGGCTAGCTCAGGTGGTTGACATAGCTTTTGTTTATGTCTTATCTCTGGGAGGGGTTTTATGACGTGAGCGCCACGCCCTGTAATTTCGCTGATTTACATTTGATCCTAAACCCTTTTCTAAAAAGTGTAAGCTGCCAGTGGCTGCAAGTCTTGCTCGTAGCCTGGCTTGTCACTTGTAGTTAAATTGCAGAATTTCATCCGCATATTCAGTCTGCAGCTTCTAATCTGTAACCATTTGAAGTGCTCAGTGAAGTTACAGGTTTATATGGTCTGAAGAAATAGATTTGGTCAAAGAGCTTGAAATTGTGTCCGATATAAACGAAAGCCCTCAAGCGCAAGCTAGCTGCACCAGGAGTGTTAATTAAGTTTAGGTTCATGCATTACCACATCAAAACAGGCTGCACCACAAAGTTTTTATGCTGAGCTTAGTATCTACTAAATATTTACACCATCCCCTAAGCAGGTGTAAGTTTCAGGGAAACCAGCAGAAACCTCATAAATAGCACAAAAAGACCAAAAACAAGACCTTATTTTTAATTAAGCTCAAACAACTATACGGTGTGGCCTTGCTTATAGTTCTAATTATCGTCCTGGTTTTATCTGGGAACGTGAAGCAGACATGCAGCGCTCCAGTTTAGTGAGAGCCAGCAGCTGGTGAAATGGCTAGGCTGAGGATGCTGTTGTCAGTTAACCACAAAATGTCATTTTAAAAAGCTGCATATTTATTTGTTACAAGGAAATTAACAGACAATAGATGCAAGTGTTCTGTTTTATTCAGTTCAGTTTGGGCACATTGTTCTCTACCATGCTGGATTTTTTCCCATGGAAAATGTCAGTGCAAACTGACGTCACATTTTCATGGTAGGATATGTATAGACAGGTTATAAACATGTTTATTAATAATAATAATAATAATAATAATAATAATAATAATAATAATAACAATAATAATAATAATAATAAGAAGAAGAAGAATACAATTTTCAAGACAACTGGAGTTGATAGATAAGGAGAAGTCAGGCCAGCGAGAGATTCAAAAATAAACACTGTGTACTTTTTGCTAACCCAGGATCTAGTGTGGGTATAAACAGTAGAGTTTTGCACACATTCTGCCCTCTGAAGAAAACCCCGCTTAGTGTAGATTGAAAGAAACTGCTTAAGGTCTTACTAAAGACTTTACACACAAACTTAAATATGAACGTACACAAAACTGGTGCCTCCCAGTCCAGCCAGACTGACAATGGCTGACTTTGTTCGTCCTAAAGCAAACCAGCACAATACACACAAACTGATCATGATGCTGGGAGTTTATTAATTCTAAAATTGAGATGAGATAAGAGAAGCTGTTTGGTGTCACACAGATCTTAATTTAGTCGTTTCACATCCTCTGTTTGTCTTGATTTAATCTGTTGTCTCCGTAAGTAGGTCAGCAGTTATTTCACCCGACTGCAGTTCAGGTCTAATGTCAAACCATCAAACAGCACCAGTACAGGTTTAATCCTACATCCAAAGCTACACTGTACATCTCGAGTAAAGTAGAAGTAGCAGAGTAGGTCAGAATTCACTGTACATGCTGACTGTCTGACAGCATCCAAAAGTGTGAAGTTAAAAGGCTTCACTTTTTATCACTATTTATCACTATTATCTCTATATAGGCCACATAGGAGGGCGTAAAATCACCTTTCAATTCACTGATGTTTTATTACAATTGTGATTCATTAATTAACAATGTTAAAAATTTACAATGATAAAAAAAAAAAACAATGATAAAATTGAAACTGATTCAGTTATTGTGGTATAATTTACCAGTTCCTATACCAGTTATAATAATTATTATTCCAATCATTTTAATTGTATACCAATATCTTTTTGTAAAACATGAATGACATAAATCTATTAAATTACACAACATGTTGTATGCGATACATGTTTTTTCATGGCATTTATTTTAAAGTCTGTCGCTTTTATTTTGGCTAAATATGGAGTTCTTACAATATTGAATCATTTTATTATCGATTATAATGGATTTTACTTTCTGGTAAGCTGGTGAATTGGACCATTGTAGTGTAAGTTAAAAACCTGTTTACGTGACAACACTGAATCATATTTCATTCCGTTCACGCGTATAGTATTTCTCATTCTGTGTATATGACAACTCAGAATCGAATTTCATAGCAGAGAACAGGAATATTTGGTTCCTAATCTGGAAGCATATAGCACTGAATCTTGCAATTTTAAACTGTAACCTATACTGCCTTTTCCATGTGAGCTCCATTCTCTCTTTTTCACTCTTCTGCTTGACCTGTACTTCTCTTTTCTCACCCTTGAGTGACACTCGCGACTTGTCTTCTCAGCATGCCCTCCGACCACGCCACTTCTATCCTCTGAGATGCTGAACTGCACTGAATGAGGGCCACTAAAAGACTGGCTGAATATGTCCTTAAACCTCCACTCGCTGGACCATGAAGACAAAAGTGTCCATGAAAAAACTTCAAGAACTTCACATTTTTACCAGCCGGAACTAACAGCCAATTCCCTGCTTATCCCAGACAGTATTCCAAAGCTTTTTGTCTGGGATGGTGAATAACTTGATAAAGGACAGGCTTGAGATTCCCAAAAGACAGCTTCCTGCTGGGATAGAGTGTGACTGGGGGATAATGGTGCCTGTCAGAATTGCGGGGAAAGTGTTAAAAAAAAGGACAGTGTGAAGAGAGGAGCAGTATGGAGTGGACACCACCGATTGAGAGAAGAGCAGGAGAAGAACTGGAGAGGGTGAGGGGACAAGCCTGGTGAAAGGAATGGCGATCAGGGAGACAGATGGAATGAGCTGGCAGAGACGCATTTGACAGATGATAAAAAACAAAACACTGAAGTAGACAGAGAAAGAGGTACACAACATAGACGCTTTAAATTAAGGGTGCCGAGAAGTATTCTTTTGAGCAATGCTATAGGACAGGGGAGAGGAACTAAGAACCCGACACAGACTGCTAATTTCTGATTGTCCTACAGTGATGAGTTGAGTCAGGCGTGTTTGAACAGGAAATGTGTACAGGAACCTTCGCCTCTAGAACTGGATTTGCCCACCTTTGCTATACAAGAACTACTCTTGGTTCCCTTTTTATGCAAAGGTTCTTTAGAACTTAATTAAAGCTATTCAACTGAAAGGTTCTTTAGAGCAGTTGTCCAATCCTAGAGACCCCCCTGTACAGTTCCAGACCATCTCTAAAAACAAGTGAACCCAACCTCAACACTCACTTAATTAGATAGAGCTTGATATTCAGTCATAGAGCTGGATCAAGTGTGTTGGGGTACGGTTGACTCGCTTTGTCTTAGAAGCATCTTTTTTGAAAACATGATATGTGGCTAATATATATATACACATATGTGTGTGTGTGTGTGTGTGTGTGTGTGTGTGTATGTATGTATATAGTATGTTAATGTTGTTTTCAGTGCAATTATCTGCACATATGCCAATTTACTGAATAATGACAAGCTTATCTCATCTGTCTCAAGTCATGAGAAAGTAAACAGAAAATAGCACATTGGACAGAGTGAAGTAGCATTTAACAATGATATCACAGGGCCAGAGGCTGATTTCCCAGATAGGGAACGGCATTCCGAATACTGATTTTCCACTGAAAGTAATCAAATTTAAACAGTGTTTTAAAATCTAGCGTATAGAGAGCATAAACACCCAGTAAATACCCATGATTTTAGAACAAACATGGGATGGGATGTACAGGTGTCCACAAACTGTGCCCCAAAGACATTTAGTATAACAAAAACAACAGTAGTTGCCGAGTAAGAGTACACTGGAACAGGCAGGCCTATTGGTATTCACTGGTAAAGACCTAGAGCCTAAATGTGATACTGGTAATGCACTGGGATTGGCAAGACAGGTACCATCTCTAATAGCATGTTTCACCATGTGTTTGCTAATTAGCACAGCTGTAAAACACATACAGGCGATATTTTTAAGCTTGTGCTGAGCCTGAGGCCTCCTGTGTTCAGCACACGATGAACAGTCTGTTGCTGTGTGGGCTGATGAATTGGCCGGCTTTGCGGACTGGCTCATTGTGGAGCAATGGCATTGTTTGAAGGAGACGGACAGAGGGAGAAGAACATCTTGCACACCCGAGGCGTGAGGTTTCGTTATGTTTGGGTTGGGTTTTATGGTCTGGAACAAAATGAGATATGTGTTAGTGTTCACATGCACATGAACATACTCGCATGCACACACATACACACGTCTGTCTGTTCTCAGTGGCTGATGTGTGTCTTTCTGTTGAGCAGAAGATCCATGAAATGTCTGGAAAATTGAGTTTAATGGGAAGTGCTGCTCCCTCTCCCAGGGTCACACACGTACAAAAGGGCTCTGTTCTCTCTGAAGCTCAGCACTGGATCAGACTGAAATACTGATGTATTGAATTTACCTGATTCACTGTTCTCTTAGCTGTTTTATTATTCAGACGTAGTTTACTGTTTACCTGTTGAACAAGTACTCTTCTGTCAGAGACCACCTTTTATCTATTTAGTGAAGCAGCTGAAATGGCCGTTGAGTACAGGCTGTTCATTTTCAGGGTCAAGAATAGGCAGGAAACATTCTATATAACAGCAAATAAGCCTCAGCAGATAAATATGTAATATGTATTTTCTGGAAAACTTTCAATTTGCTTCAGTTCTTTGAAGAAACCTGCAAATATATTTTTTTCCACATCTCCAAAGTTCAGTCTTAAAGTTGGTTGTATTTTCTGCTTTTGAACTCTGGGGTGCTCAGTCCATCTCTCTCAGAACACCAGCAGCTTATTTGTTTGGTGTTTAGTTTTGATTTTTTGGGGGTTTTTTGTATTTCCCTTTGTTTCAGTTGTGAATCAGACATCTCTCTTTCAATGATGGAAGCTACTGTTTATTTGATGATGGTAGTTTAGGTGGTCTCTCCACAGTGTCCAGAGCTGTTCCTTTACTGGTCAATATAGTACATCTCTCCTTATTTTCTCTCTCTGTTTCTATCTCTACCCCTCTTTGTGTGTCTCCTTGTCTCCCTGTATCACTCTCAATCTCATTACTCCCTCTCTTCTTTCTGTCTGTTTTTAGCTATCCCTCTGTGTGTACTCCCAAACATGCACCCACACTAAATAAATGAGCACAAATAGACTCAAGTGTGTGCTGCAGTTATTCTGTCTTTCAGCTTGACTGAGAGCGTTGTGCCAGACACTGCCCAGACAGAGTGTGGGGAAACCGGCCCATGTGGACCAAAGATGTTTTTCTTACCACAGACACACGTGCACAGAAGCTCTATGAAAATGGGCTGCAGATGTGGCAGCTTTTCATTTGATTTGATTATTTTACAAGAGTTTATTTTACAAGTTGTCTGTGTGTGTGATAGACAGCTACGTGCATTAGGGATGCACAATAATACTATAATCAAATTAGTATCAACACACACAGCAGAAAAATATGCAGTACTGTGCAAAGTTCTTCGGAACCTAAGCAGATCGTTACTGCTTGTGTGTTGACTTCTATTAAAAGGAACACATTTGCCCAGCGGCATCTGTTTTGCACATGGTGTCTGTTTATAGGGACCTAACCAAACGCTGAGGTTTTAATCAGATCCTGATATTAAATATATAAAGGAAATTTGACCCTCAGTTTAAATATTTAGGTCCTAGATGTGTTGCACAGTAGCGTGTATATCCACACTGCAGATGCTTATACTGTATGTGACTGATATTTTAATCTGATATTTGATGACATATGTACTGACTGATGAATGTGTAGGCAGCATTAAGCTACTCCAGTTAAAGGTCTGTATGCTGTTCGTTTTAATGCAGCTCTCTGCAAATAAGTGTTGTATAATTGTATAAATGTATAAGTTAACTTCTACAAAAACACAATTCTGCAGAGTTTATTCCACAGTTTAATTGCTAAATGTAATGTGAAGAAAAATAAAACATAACGTGTGTCCTGTACATAAGTTATGGCATACTTTATATATTGAGTTTTTCCAGAGACATGCCATATTCAGGTTTGTTCTCTGTAGACGTGTTCGCTTAGTTTCAGCTAAAAATAAACAGAACAGTTTACTTCAGTACAGATGCTCAAACTGTCTTTATGTGTGGATTGTCTGTCCTTCCTTTTTGTCTCTGCGAGTTAAACAGGGGCACACTTTGCATGTTCATGGGTTCATGGGTTTCTGTCTAATGGAAAGTGTCACTAAGTGTGTGTTTGTCTATGTTTTGTCTGCCTGGCTCATCCTTTAGTTTTGTCCAACCTTATATTTCAGGACAAGGTCTAGAGATTAGAGACACCACATTATGGGGACCAAAACCTGTTCATGTTACCTGTTCCCACAATAAACCATTATTTATTGTGTGTGGGTGTTTGTGTGTGTGTGTGCATGTGAGAGAGAGAGAGAGAGAGAGAGAGAGAGATTGTTTTAAGATCAAATTAAACCTGGCATGGAAAACTTGGGTTTTACTTGACGTACATGTTGTTAATCCAAACTTTGGCTAAGTCTTTCCCAAGGCGTAATCTTTCAGTCTTATTTAAATAAGACTTGTTCAGTCACTGCACACTCCCACACACATTTCACTGGATGGTCATGTGTTTGAAATAAGTAATAGTAATTATATGTTTGGTTATTTCTGTGTAATATTTTATGCTATATTATAGGTAAAATGTAGAACACAAATAAAAAGAAACATTACTTAGTGAAGATGACAGATTATTAACATCTCCCTCTCTTTCTCTTTCTTTGCATGTGTCTCATTGGACTCTGGACTATGTAGGTAAGTGATCGCTCTAGTTATATAAAAAATGTTTAAAAAAAGCAGGTATATATAAAGTATATCATCACTGTCCAAACAATCTCCATTTATCTCCATTTTTGTTTATTTCTGCTTTTATGCATCATTTGAACACAGCAGCTGCTGTTTATACTGTGTCAAAATGTCATGATGAATTGACCAGCGGAAATTGCTTAAATTGCTTGGAAAATTTCTGGTTCCTTTGACTTACATTAAAGTTAAAAGAGATTTGTGCCCTCTCCTGTAAGGTTGCCATTTTAGAGATGGGGAGTTGGGTCTTGTTTTTCTTTGGAAAGCGAGGATATGTATGTATATATAAGGGGTGTAACAATACCTCATGAAATCGTAATGAAAACCTGTGACGCTGTGAATCATTGAGGTGTTATGGTACAGGCATGAAGAGTCTACAACACAATTAGTTTTATCTCAACAATTTGAGATTTTGAATTTGATTCCAGCGTTCTGAACAGTGGTTTATGTACAGTTGTGTGCAGAGGTTTGGACACACCTAGATAAATTACATGTTTGTTAATTTTGTGAGTGAACTAAGATAAGTTAACACATCCTCTGCAGAGTACACACTTATATAAGGCACAATTTCTGGAGCTAAGCAATTAAATATTCATTTTTATGCTTTTCTTAGCAGCACTAAATGTAGCTTAAAATATGCATGCGTCTATCGTCTGCCAGAAGATCAGTATATATTTATATATCTTCTGACACAAGATAAAAAAACATAGATGAATATGGATATAATGTGAGAGAGCAGAAGAGGCCAGGCAGTCAGTAATTGGCCCTAAAAGCTCAGGCTGTCAATACCCGATAAATCCATGAGGCGGAAGGCGGATTCAGCCCAGAGCTGCAGACAGCAGTGGAGTGGAGGGAGAGGATAGAAATGCTGAAAGTTACAGGTCAGTAATTCAGACTCAGAAAGAATTGATCTGTGTTTGTCTCTCGGTTGAGAGTTTAAGAGGGAGGCTAACCCTTTTCAAATGGAGGGTAAGTTCTCTTGTGCGGCGTTTGAGTGGGAAGGTTATGTGTGCACAGCGTGAAGGATATGGAGTTATAATCTAGTATATATAATCTGAGGGGTGTACATGCTTCAGTGGTTCTCTCTCGCCTCTCTTTCTGACCCTCTCTCAGTGTGTGCGTCTTCCTCCCTTGCTCCCGCTCTCTTAAATCCCTCGCTTCCTTCCTGCGCTGTCAGTAGAAGATAAGCCCCTCTTTGCTTCTTGAGCTTTTGATGTCTCCTTTTTGAGAGTCTTAATACCTTTACTGTGGGCCTGTAAGCCTATAGGCTGAAGGCTACGAGTCTGTGTACTCTTCCTGCCAGTGTCTGGTCACTTCCTGTGATTGATAGCCACTGGTTGGAGGGTTTGGAATAATTCATTAACGGGGGGATGAGTGGGAGATAATGTGTTGTCTGATCAGAAGAATCTTTATAATCTCATATTTATGCCTCCTACTGTAGTGGGAGTATTAGAACAAGGGAGTTTCTGTGAACTTCAGAAAGACAGAATGAGAAAGAGAAGAGCAGAGACAGCTAAGGGAGGAGAACAATGTGACTGGGCCTTGATCCTGAAACTGAGTCATTGCCACACACGAAGACCCATCTGCTCTGTGTGTGAGTGTTCGTCTCTGTGTGTGTGTGTCTGTGTGTGTGTGTGTGTACTCATTGCTCACATCATCGACTCGGGCGGTGAGCGGAACAGGAGCAGGTAAATAATTTACACTGATGGAGAGAATGAGTAGCCGATCCTCAGACATGATGTGTTTTTTGTGGTGTCAGGTTAATATGGACTCACCCATGATGACATCATAAGGCTAGTGTTTCCAACACCCCCTTACCTTTGCACCAGTGTGTGGGTGTTATATCTCTAGATCATACAGATGTCCTCTTTGTTGTTTCTTAAGTTATATAGAATTTCTGAGCCAATACTGATAACCGGTCTGCACTGATCAACAGGATAAAACGGACAGTTGTACTTTGGCGACGGAGGTAGGCAAGAAAGAAAAAAAGATGAAAGAGGTAGAAAGAAAACTAATGAACGGATCATTCAACAAATCAAGCCTCATCTCTCAATCAGAGCCCAAACTGAAACAATCTTATTTTGGACATATTCTGAGAAGAAGAGGTTCATTGGAATAGACCATTATGATATTCAGCAACAAGATGGATGGATGCAATCAAAGGAATCATGAACCGGCTATTCAAAAACCTGAAGCCTGATATTTTGAGGGAAAAATGACTTGACGAGATAATAATAATAATAATAATAATAATAATAATAACAATGCTACCATAATGTATATAATAGAATAATTTAAACATAGTTTTAACCATTTTTGTGTCTATTTCTGCAATTCTAATAGAATCACCTTGTTTTTTACACGCCATGTGTAAAGTCAGTAAATACCAATATTTTATTGTGAGCTTTTGATTGAAAACAAAATAAATGACGCAATCAGGGCTGGTTTTCTAAGTAGGACAGATACTGTAGGACAGCAAGCTGTTCAGAAGACAGAATAAGAGAAGAATACATCAGATAATCCAAGATCTTAATTAGGAAGTCACAGTGGAATCAACAAGTGATCTATTTTGATTACCAAATGGGTGAGACCAAGCTGATGAGGAAAAACAACTTCCTTCTGGAAGTATTAGATAGATAGACACATAACCCACTGAAAATACCAGTCTTAATCTAACCATTAGGTTTCTGTCAGGTGTTAATAACTAGAACTCTTATATGCAAGGAAAACTTTATACTGCTATAGTGTGAAGCTTCAACTAACACATATGCAAAATCTTATGGGCAGTAAAGATGCCTAGATTTGTGTGTATGCACAAACACAAAAGGGGCAGAGGTATCTGTTGTAAGAACCAGCTGAACTTCTTCCACACCTAGTTTTTCCATTATGTACTTTAAATATGAGAAAGCATTTCTTACTGATGTACAGATTTTAGATCAGATTTTATGAAATGGCAGATCTTTGGTTGAATATGCTCCACTTTGTGATTATTTTTGATTCTGGTTAGCAGCAAAGGTTGCTTACTGTTGTCACGCTAGCCGTAGGTCATTAAAACCCCAGACCTCACAGCTGTCACTTGCGTTTTTTCCGTCAAGAGCTGTGGTGACTGTCGTTGCCCAAATCTTATCTTCCGCCTACTTCACTCAGGGATGACGTGCTTTGAGGGGACAGAAATGCAAAGCTTCAAGGCTTGAGCTCTGAGGGCCTTGAGACTAGAGCTCAGGAACAAAGGGTGAAGGTCTTGTCACTTTGGGCTTTTCTGAAGGGCCCAAAAATAGACATCAAAATGATTTAGGCCAGTCAGATGTTGTTCTCTTTTCTTTAGGATAACGATGTTATACATTTCAGTCACGTTTGATCTGACTCTTGCTTACATGCCTTACAGCATCGACTAGGACCTGTTGGTTGCCTGTTGCACCACTCATTCAAAGGCGAACATCAAAAATGGAAAGAGGTGTTTAATGAAACACAAAGCTTTCTCTCATTTCAAAAAGCTTGCAGGGCTTCTTCAGAGGAACGGAAAATGACTTTGAGGCTGTCATGCCGCATAAGCAGAGTGTGACAGTGGTGCACCATTTTTAGTCGCATCCATCAAACGCTGTAGGGCCTGTTCCGTCTAATCTTTGGAGAGGAATGAAGATTGAAAAATTCTTCAGACGGATGATTACAAAAGCTTCACAATGAAGACCTCTTCTTTTTTCACTGCTGTAAGCCTGGATGGATTGAATCCTAGCAACAGCCCTTGACTTTTTTTAACCTGACTCCAGACTTGGCTTGGTGACCGTAATTTGATTCTTTAGTTTAGCACTAAAGCTAAATAAGTTAATGTAGTTAACATCATCATTAATGTAGATTGATGGGTTTCCTGGACATTGATTAAACCTAGTCTTGGAGTAAATTGCAGGGCCAATGGTGAATCATCTTTGTTAATCCTTTAAAGTCTAGGATTGGGCTTAATCCAGGAAACTGGCCTTATGTTCCACCAATTAGAATTGTGCAAACTGCATTCTCAAATCATCACATACTTAAACTGCATGAAAATGTTAAAATAAGGATTTAGTGGAATCTAAATTACAGATGAAGTTGAGCATCAGATATCTGAAATAAAACTATGGGCAATATGACAGTGTGTGTGTGTGTGTGTGTGTGTGTGTGTGTGTGTGTGTGTGTTTTTCAGTACAATACATTATTTATATTATAATTTTTTATGTTTCACTATCAAAAGAGCAAAATAAGTCCAATTTCGCTGGATGTTACACAACACAGTATGCCAAATACTAAACACACATCATTGCATTCACAGTTTTTGAAAGTATTGCTTATGAGGTAGGATCAGATTCATGACATATCGCCCATCATGTAGCATGATATTGAATTTATTTACTCTTATCTCTACCAATGAACAAACGTTACATGGCCAAAAACAATATTTTTGAAAACTGAATTTTATTAACCTCTGTTAATCTGCACTGGATACCTCTACGTTGCCTGTTTCACTAGTGTCCAAGAGACTGGCTGCAACTTATCCTATGCTTATAGCTGTGCCAAATCACACAGACGACCTTAACATAAGATTGACAGCTGTGGCAAAGTCATTAGCGTTGAGAAAGGCATTAAGTCCTTCTGTGCTCGCCGATTGACCTCCACTTGTGTGTCCTATTGGGCTTGCTGTCGATAGCTGGGTTTTAATCAGGCCTCACGTGGACACCAACAGGCCGGTTGGTCATATCCTATTTTGACAAGGGAGTAGGGATGGTTTGATCGCGTAAAGAGGTTTACAGACATCCAGTTCGTAAATACTCCATCTGAAACGCTGTTCAGGAGATTAAAGAAGAGCAAGTGGGTCAGGTTAAATCTTGGCAGGAATATTCTGGAATTCCAAACCTTATTCTCATTACTCTTCTGTTTCCAGTGACCTATTTACTATCTATCTCTGTTAACTACATCTCATGGCATTGTGATTATTATGCAATAACAAGCGCACATATTTTGTGTGTAATTGCAGGTTAGGCATGTTTTGGTGGTGCTTCTTTAAGTCTGGTGTAGCCTAATGTTTCCTAATGAAGGCAAGAGAGATTATATGGTTTTCCAGAAGATTTACTGCAATCAGATGTCAAATCCAGACTTGCTCCGCCTTATGTTTAAATCCTTTAGGGAAGATGGAGAGAATGAGTAGGAATGTTAAGATCGGATGGATGCAAAGTAGAAGTGCATCATTTTATAGTAATATAATATTGAGATGAGCCGTTTGTTTAACCCCTACCACTGTGTACCACTCTCAGCAGGTAGTCTCAGCCACAGACACTCTGCCTACATGTAGACCAAGAGTCTGATATGTATGCGTTAACCTTGCCACGTTGTCTGATGTCTGGGGATCCCCACTTCCACATATATGTGTAACGGTGAGGTTGAGGCAGGTTGCAAAAGCAAAGCGGTTTTATTTGGGTTTTTCTGGGAGGCAGGGGTCAAAACACAGGAAGGCATAGACAGAGACATAATCATAAAGAGAGTGAAAACTGCCAGAAACCAAAACAAGGGGCAAAAACTTAGAAATAAACACAAACGCTACTAACACCAGAAACAAGAACAGAGGGGGAAACCAGGACTCAGAACTCACGAGTGGAAAAACAGAGACTTCACGAACAGACAGGGCAAACAAAAGAGTCTTATGGCAGTCCAAAGGAGTTCAAGATAAGCTGCAGGTGTGGGAGTGGGTGGAGCCAGGGTAGAGCAGAAAAAGCAGTGCAATAACATGAAGTCCTCAGAGGTGGCATTGTGTGACAATATGCACCTCCCTGTATCATTTTCCAGTGGTTCACTGTGAATCAAAGTTTTGTTGTTCCAGCTGAGTTAAACAGTAGCCTTAGCCACAGCTGATCTGCTTATTGTGTACGTCTGTGTTTCCTGAGAGAGACTGATGTTACTTTCAAGATTCCCTCCTTCTATTCGTCATGCCAGATAGCAGGCTTGTGATCGTTCATTTTACTTTTCCTGAGCTAGTTCACGACCACATTAAGGGCTAATTTATTATATCTGCTTTATCCAAAAGGAAACCATCCCAAAATAATAAACTGCACCACAGCAAAGGTTTCCATGAAGTGATGGATTTTATTTTTAGTTCTGAGAGAAAAACAGAGTGTAGGTAATACAGTTACACATTACAGTAATGTGCTTACTTTTATCATATACAAAGTAGAGTAATGCATTACAGTTTAAACTCAGTCTCAGTCTGTAATCTCATTACAGTTACTGATGTACAAAGAATAGTTACTTGTGGTATTCATGAGTCTCCGATAGAGCTATATTAATTATGTACGGTGCATTTAAATAATGCATTTCCTCGATATATTTGTTGCCCATACTTGTGCATACACATTATGTCTACTTTTTATGTTAAAGTGATTGTCTATCTGCTACAGCTGACTGCATATGGGTTTTTCTTCCTGTTGTTTTTGTTTACGCTACCAGGCTAAAGTGGCACAAATACAATGTTTTACATATCTGAGCCAGTTTTTTTATGTGTGGTCTAAGAACCTAAGGCTACAGTCACATTACGCGTCACGAGTTTTGGCTCAGGTCTGATCTCTCTAACATGATGGTTCACATTCATGTGGGTAAATGACAAATAATGACAAATCTGTCTTCATTGTAAATGATCTAGTGTCCTAAAACGACCCACATGCGCACATCCTAATCAGCAATGTCATGTGAATTAATCATGTGCGTCACGAACAGCAAACAAAAACCTAACCAGCAGAGCAAGTCTTCGCTGCGGAGATAATTAGCTCTGAGCAGCGCCCATCTGCTCATTATTAAAGCAGACAAAGATGAAAAGGGTCAGATGAATTGCTGCTGCCATGTTAACCCTAAATGATGGGGCATGTGCAGTGAAAAAAGCACAAGCATTTCGATGTAACTGTTCTCCTTAAGGTCACATGGCCACGAACTGGCTACAGATCTGATCTAGAGCCAAAGGTGGCACAGGTCCTAGTGGTCAGTTCCTCAGATTTGAAAAGTTCAGACTTGTTTGTCCACACAGTGGGCAAAAAAAAACGGATTTGTGCCATAGCCTGATAATGTGAATGTAGTCTTAGGATGGATTTGCATCTGATTCGTGGCTATGCAACCTTACAGAGGACAGTCAGATCAGAAATTCATGTTTTTTCACTGTGCATGTGCCATCATTTAGCATTAACGGAGCAGCAGCGTCTACCTTAAAGTTAGTGCCAGTAAATGGTTCATGAAAATCACCATTTGATATGAGGTCTTTTTTTTCCTTTGTCTTTTTTTTTTTTTTTTGCTGTTTAATGTTAATGTAGCCTTTGATTGTGAACATGAACAGCACAGCGTGAGCAGAGGAGGTGCGGTAAACTGTGAGAGCAACCTGTCAAATCATCTAATCATGCTAATATGAAAATGACTTGATTGTCATTCAGAAACAGCTACATTTTTATTCATAAAGACTTCTGTTTCTGCTGACCAGTTTCTTGATTTGAAACAGCATGAGCCATCCATCATTTTATTAAACATCACTGACTGAGTCTTGTTCCAAGGTAATGATTGTGATGAGTGGATCCTGTGATTGGTATGTAGCTTATCTTTCCAATAAGAGCAACATCTGTAGCTCCTCTGCGCTAAATGTGCTTTTACTTTTTTACTTTTACTAAATTGCCTAATCAGTCTTGGGGATGGGGCTGTTTACTTTTGAGCTGGAGTATAGCAAAATCACTATCATGAGATAATATCATACTGGTATTCACTGTTATATTGTCATACCACTCGCTGTTGTTTCTGTGCTTGAGCCGAGATAACCCTTGTTGTTTTCAGCATTAAAGCCATTAAAGCTTTAGTCAGCTCTAGACTGTAAATCATACGCCTTAAGAATGAATCAATAGTGAGAGCTTCATAGTCATAAATCATCAGAGAAAGGCTGTATCTTCCCACTCATCATTCCCATCTCCTTTAAAACATAAGGATCAAACCATAACACCTGACCCTGAGATGCTGAGAGTAATGTTTGAAATGCGAGGCAACCTTGAATAAAAACACAGCAGATCGTTTGCATTTATTTTTATCTGATCAGAAAGACCGCACTCAGCTGTATTCTCTGTGGTCCAAAGAGCTTATGAATGCTCTCCGGAATCACACGCAGACACACACACGACTGCACAGTCACAGAGGTGGTGCGAGGGGTCTCAGAGGGCTAGCTTTTCCTGCTGAGTTGTGTGTGATGAAAGCTGTAGGCTGAGCTCCTCGCTGTAATCCTCTTGGGCGCGGGCGAATTTAGGGCAAGTGCGATTAGCGACGGCCCGCACGCTTATCACGACCACAAACACACAAACACATGCACACACAAACACACGCACACGTACATACAAACACACATACACACACAAGTATGCACAAACACATACACAGGTCCCCACAGCAGCACAAAGCAACAAGATGAGGAAAAACAGGGAACGTAGGAAGGGCACTGAAAACAGCACCCCTTAACCTCTCACTCTGTATTCTCTGTCTTGCTCTCTTTCTCTTTCTCTTTGTTTGTCTTTCTCCCCTTCTCTCCTTTTCTCATTTTTTTTCTCTTTTTCTTTTTCTCCAGCTCTCAAATGTTTTCTTATTTTCTGTCTTTATCTCTCTCTCCTTACACTGTTATCTTTTTCTTTTTGTCTCCCAATTTGTCTTCCTCTCTCTTTCTCTCTAGTTCTCTCTCTCTCTCTCTCTCTCTCTCTCTTACCTCTGCCCTCTCTTTTGCTCCCACCGAGTCTAAAGCCTGTTAATCCTTACTCTCTGGAGGAGATGGTAACTGCCCTGACTAGAAGCAGATTCAAAGTGGGCTCGCACAGTGTGAGAGTGCTGAGCTTTTGAAGTCTGTAACGCTAAGCTAAAGCTAGCATGGAGTTCAGCACAGAGCAAGCAGCAAATGCTGTAGCTTCAGTGGTTGTGGGTGTAGTGATCGATGGAATGCTAATATGGTGTTGGTGAATGTGCTGAAGCGCTTCGCTTTCTCCGCTTGTGCCAGACCACAGTGGCAGTTCAGTGTGTGGAGACTGGAACAAGTGTGTGCCCCTGTGTGGTGTGAGAATTAGACGCTTTAATCAAGACTGAAGGTACTGGCCTCTTAAAGTGGTGTTTATCAACAATCATGTGTCTCCAGAGATCATCTATTGGGGTTAGTTTTCTGTCTGGACAGCTTGGTTTAGCCCAAACACACAACTGGGGTGTAAATCTCACAGCAGCTCAGTTCAGCAGAACAACTTCATCTTTCATAATGTTTAATAGTTGCGTTAAAGGTGAAGCAGATGATTTATTTTACCAATATTTGTACTTACCAAAAATACTTACCAAAGATCACCCTCTGTGAAATCTTGTCCAATCATGTCATTAGGACTGAATGAAATGACTGGAAGGCCAACCTGCTGCCGGCCTACCTCACAGCCTGCTCACATGCACACAGTCTGCATGCATACTCGTTAATGCATGCTTGGAGTCCCGTCATGCAACTCAAACACCACTGAAAGATAGTAAACTAGGTTTATAAGAATATTGGGGGAAGTTTCACTGGTACCTAAAAGAGCTTGCACTGGTAACGTAACAAAACAAAAGCAAAAAGAGAAAAGACTGGATTAGATAAAGATGTCAAGCCACAGTAAACATCGGTGTGGCTTTCCATTGGTGATGAAACCAGAGTTTACAGCCCTGGAAAGCAGTGTCAGGGTTGCTATTTTTCTGCTAGACAGTTTGTTTTTTCCTGGATGATGTAGCCAACATAGCGTATTAGTCCGCAGACTAATGTTAGCTAAAGGTTTCAGTGTAAGCTAGCTGTATTAATCTTGTAAGTAATCTATGTGTGATGATGTCTCTGTTGTAGTTTTATACCAGTGAATGTATTTATCTTGTGCTAGTCTAAACTGGCTTTAAACAACACATTTTACAAATGAGGTGATACAGCAGGCTAGCTCCTAGCGCTCTCTGCCCTCACTAGTCAGACTGGGCATGTTCCTGTGTTTTGGAGGGCGCCTTTGGAAGGACTCTGGAAAATAGAGGAGGTGTTTTAAAGCTTACACTTCATGGTTTTATACAAAATCAACTTCTCATACATCATAAAAAGTAATCAGGAACATTATATTATTATAAAAAATGTCTGTAATAATAATAATAATAATAATAATAATAATAATAATAAATAGTATGTTATTTAATGTAATATTATTAATATTAATATTATATAATATTATTTTTGCTTCTTTTAGGAAACATGTTTAAAAACAAGACATTTATGTAATGTGTGGGTTAATAAAGCAATCAATCAATTAGTACACATACAGTACTTACACTGTATGTGTCAGAAGTGTTGATATCTTGTGAGCTAGAAGGATAACCATATAAAATAGTTTGGAAATAGTCTAATATAGTCTAAAATATGTTAATCTAAATTACAGGCATAAATAAACACACACAAAATGTATAAAACAGATCCACATTTTGTCTCTCACACACACAGAGCATGCATAAGCACAGAGACACAAATTCTGGCTGTATGATCTTCAAAGTCTTACAGAGTCCTCATTCACATTTCAGACCTGCATGACAGGAGATGAAGAGCATGTCAAGTCTGTGTGTCTGTGTGTGTTTGGTTAAGGCCTCTAATTGCCACTACACTGTATTGTTCTCTTGCTGACTGATGGCCGACCAACCTCTGAGCAACATCCTGTTAGAGTGTGTGTGTGTACAGTACCGTAGCTGAGTGTGAGCTCTGTGAAAGAGTAGAAATACATGACAACAGATGTAAATTATGATCCATGCCTCAAAAGCTGTTTAAATTTAATAGTATAAGACACACACTGAGAAAAGGCAGATTGAGAGAGTAAAGCGAAGTAAAATAAAAATGTCTGTGTGTGCTAATATGATTCTTACCTGGGGAAAACATTAAACACGTTACCAACAAGTGTAAAGAAATTTAGAGGGGGGGGGGGGGGGGGGCAGATTATGAGAGGGTGAGGCAAAGACAGAGAGAGAGAGTGAGCTGTGAGAGAGAGAGAGTGCTGTGTATCTGCCAGCTGTACTGTTGGATGTAGTGTTACTTAAATGGACTGGATTCTGCTTCCAGTTCTATTGTGTGTTGATCTCTCTATTGTGAGACTACAGGAAAACCTTTTTACCCATTTAGGACTGGGAGACCATACATCCCTCTCCAAACCAGCTGTGTCCTGTGTGTGTGTGTGTGTGTGTGTGTGTGTGTGTGTGTGTGTGTGTGTGTGTGTGTGTGTGTGTGTGTCCTGTGTGTGTGTGTGTGTGTCAAGGCGGGAGGAGGTGGGTTAAAAGTGGTTAAAAGGTGATTAAATAGGGATAAACAGATAAAGATTCCAGGAAGTGTCCTCACCTGCTAGCAGTTACAGTCAGCTGTATTTTCTACATATTATGAGCATTGCTTGTAGATTGCATACCATATGCTGTGTCGTACTCTGAGGGGAAGAGCCTAGGGCTAATTCAGAATTTGTTGAGTCAACAGTTAAAGGTGCTTTTACCCCTCAGGCTTTGTGTGTGTGTATGGATACAGCTGTGTGTGTGTGTTTATTCCCAGTCAGAGACATTTGTGATATTTACCTCACTTATTGATGGCAGGTGTGTCACAAATCATTTTATTGAATATAGGAGCAATATATAAGATTTTTAGTTTACAGCATTTCAGAATTAAATAACATCATCAACAGAATTTGCAGAAATAACATTGTTGATGAGATGTCAAAGTTGTCTTTGGGAGGCGATAAAAAGTCACTGTAGTTTCAATCAGTCCAACATGAGAGGATCAAAAAGTAGCACTGCTACACTAATCTCTTATCCATCATATTAAACCCCTGGGTTAGATTATTTCAGGAGAGGTAGGCAGTGAAAGGAAGAGTAAACACAATAATGTCTAAAGCTTTTTGGTAAGAGATCTTTGTCACTGCTGGTAAATAAAAGAAGTGATACAAGAGCAATACAAGAGTTATCATTGGCTTTGCTTTCCTCCGCAGAAGATACTTTTGGAGAGCATTTGAGTGAGTAAACAAACCAGCCCTGACTCCACCTCTCTCTAGAGCACTGCTAGTTACGTAGTGCTCCCCTTGACCCACAGCTACTCAGTCATGTTGTTTTGCTAATCTAGCAACATTTGAATGTTATCCTTCCTTTCTTCTTGGTGGGGTTACCACTGACCCCTTCAACCCCAACACATAAGCACGCAGAAACACACTCAGAGGTTAATATGGAGAGCCCACCACGCCCACTGTTGTAGACAGACCGACTGGCTTGTAGAGTGACCACTTCCTGGTGAGCACCAGCCTGTTGTTTTTATGGCCTCTTCATCAGACCTGCTGTCAGAACAGGTTATCACCAGGAGAGAGAAGAACAGACGTGTGTGTGTGTGTGTGTGTGTGTGTGTATGTTTGTGTAGCATAAGCTGACAGCTCTAATTGTGAACTGAAGGCCTTGTTCATCCTCTGCTCTGTGAATAAAGGTGGGAACAGGGTAACAAATGTGGAACAGTAGATAAGAGACAGACATACAAAGACAGAGAGAGAAGTATGAAGAGCCTTCGCTGCTTATTCTGTTAGTGATTGAGCAATACGTGGATTATTTGGTCAGTTGAGAATAGTTAAAGTAATTTAGATGTTATAATGAAAAAATCAACTATAGCCTTATATACTGTTTAAATCCAGATGCCTATATGTAATATGTGTTGACCCTGGTGCATTAATGTGGACTACTAAAATCCATAATGTCCTACTAAGCAGGTGTAGCAATTCTCAGTACCCTCAACACATGTATACCTCTCTATCCAGAGGTAGATCCTAGATCCATAATCTTTACCACCTGGATCTATGTTTTATTGATCTATACAAATTAATCTTTTCTTAATTACAAAGAAGCGTTTATACAGGGTATATACACCCATCATCAAAATAATAGTTACACACATACAGGTGTGGGATTGCAGAGGTATTCTGAAGGAACATAAAGGTTACCAGGAACAATAAATGAGGATAGATTTAGACTGATATGGGTAATATTTGTACACATACAGAAGTAGTGTCTCTCAATATGGCATTGCGCCTCCATGTTTGACGCAACATGCCAGATGTCTCGGCATAGAGTTGTAGAGGTTCCTAATGGTGTCCTGTGATAATCCATCCTATGCATATTAAATATTCTCACACAGTTCCTGGAGATTTTGCAGTAGGGATGGAGGTGGATTGACACCAGGCCTTTTGGACATGTGATGTTTAAAAAAAAAGGAAGAGATGATGGCAAATGTTTTTCATTAAATTTCATTACATTTTTAACTTGGCAAAATAAACCAAATGAACATACACAAGTCATACACAGCCTGTCTTTCACCAGAGTTTGGCATAGCCTTCTCTCACTCTGGAGAGAAATACAGTTTTTAAAGAGTCACTGCACGTGATCAGAGGGAAAGAATGTGCCATGCTTTGATGGGAAAGGCGTTGACTTTGCCCCTCCCTGCCACATTATACTCTATTTATACATCATGCATTATAATCCATTATAAAAGACATTATTATAATACATTTTAATAAGCATTGTAAATATCTAAATCCTGAATCATTCATTTCTTTTCTTCATGCTCTGTTTCTTACTATTAACTGCCATTTGATCACAGTGGATTCACAGATAATCTAATGTGATGTGGAGTAACCACATTTGAGTAACGGTGACAGGCCTAGTAAGCCTTGGTGCCTAGTAAGACTCAAAGATTTACTGGTGAAAAGTGTGAAAGGGTGAGAGAATTGCTGTGACATTGAGGTCCGGAACAAGAGTGATGTTGACAGCAGAATGGAGAAGTGTGACATAGTGGACGACAGTGATGGAAGGAGGTGTAACAGTGGCGGGCACACACTACCCATCCACAGGCACTTGCTTGATCTCTGTGAGCTCAGGGTGGCAGAAATAAACACCCAAACAACTAGGCTGCTGTTTCTATATGACAATCAGGCCTTCTTTGGAATTATGCGGAAGACAGACGGAAGCAGCATTACATGACACGCCTGCCAGCTTTTTTATAAGTGGTTACAGACGAGGCTTAAGGTCAACAACAAAACAGGTTGGGTGACAGCAGTTCCTTGGAAGCCAATGAATGTAATGCATTTTTAAAATGCCTTTGGCTGCCGCTTCCTCATAACTTTGTTACCTCAATGTTGCAGTTCACATATTTTCTGTTTGTGAGTTATATTATTTATACATTTTTTGATTGGGTTATTGGTTGCATGACCTTATTGGTAAGAATCCCATGCATGAAAACAGCTATGATGCTATGGAGGTCCTCAGGGTCTGAGCAGCGTGAGTTTCCGAATCCCATGCCGGGAGCCTTTGAGGACTTTTGGGAGGAATAAAACATCACTCTGCTCCAGTGAGACCTCACCCTTGATCCTGTTTTCCTCCTCCAGTCAGACAGTGCTGCTCTTTTTTTCTCTCAGATATCCCTTTTTCCTTAGAGGCATCCTACTGTTCCTTCCACCTCTTTCATTCAGCCCTAGTCAGCAGCATCCCCCGTTTCCATGGTAACCTGGGACCGGTCATGCGGAATCAATCCCGGCTGCTGCAGGGATGTCTAACTTCCTGATACTCCAAAGGGTAAAAAAACACACACCAATCAGATCAGTGGCAGAAAATTCCCCAATGGAAACGAATAGCTTTTTTGCTGAGTTGTGACTAAAGTGACAGCCAGTGACTGATGACCCTGCCATGAAACAATTATCTGTATAGATAGTGTGTGTGTGCATGTGTAGGGGTTGGAAGGGTGTTTTGGTGCGGTGCTGATTAAATCTTGAGGTTGAAATGCACTGTAAGCGATAAACAGCACCAGGTGCCCCTAAATGGGTGAATTCACCTTTTCCTAGATAAGGCATAAGCGCCTTTGTTAAATGACTGTTCAGCTGGAATCTAGATTTTTGACTAGTAGGGCTGCTCAATATATAATTTGTTAGTCACGATCCAGGCCTTTCAAATACTTACATCACTTTCTACAGTGAAAAGGTTTTCACTATATGATGCGAGCAAACAATGTGGGCCTCAAGATAAGTGCTGATAAATCGAAATCTGTGCATATGAATTCCACAGGGCAATTGTGGACTGGAGGATAGGGAACCTCCCTTGTGAACGGAAAGTCGCCAGTGATCTGAGCCAACAACTGAAGTGCCCTTGAGCAAGGCACCTAATCCCCTGGGTGTTGTGGAAAGGGCTGCTCACCTCTCCAAGCACCCTAGTGTGTGTGGTCACTGCATGGATGAGTTAAATTACTCTGTGTGCAAGCAAATATCAATAGTTCTAAATTCTAATTCAGATCAAACAAGACGGATCATAGTCAAGACAACAGGAGCTAGAAAATGTTCGCCTATCTCAGCAGCATGATCTCCCAGATTGGAGATGTGGAGGTAGATGTTAAGTGACTTTCAGAGGATGAACATATATATGTATACATATGAACATATGTATAGCATATATACCTGTAGAATCTTGCCATAGATCCATTCTGAGACTTTGACATTGGCCCCTAGTTTAAACCTGAGGGTACCACCTGTATAATGATTTGTAAACAGTTTACAAATATGTTGTTATTGGTTATTAGTTAGGTTATTAACACTTTTCAAATATTAATAAGCAGTTATAACAGATTAATACAACTGGCAAAAATGAGCACCCCCCCTAAAGTGGTGAATATGTATTGAAGCCGACAGGGTTTATGCAGATTGATGGAAAAGATGAAGTAAGATCAGTAAACATCAAAATCTGATCTTTAACTATATAAAAGTATGCATGTTCAGTGTTACACTAACAAAACGTCATTGTTGCCCCATTGTTATATGTGTTGTAACTGTTTATTAACGATTTTAAAGTGTTTATGACTTAAATATTGACCATTAATAAGCTATTTTTAAACCATTTATAACTCTTTATGAAGGTAGCCTTATTCTAATGTGGTACCAACCTGACTAATTATGACGTGCTTACTGATACTGGCGCAATTAAAAAAGACCAGCTTGTATAATTTGAGCTTTCTTTGTGCTACTGTATCACTGCCATTTTGGACCTTACAAACCATTACAATATAATCACAATAGTGTTACAATAATCACATAGTGTTTTGTCGGCATCATGCAAACGTGCAGATTTGAATGAGTTATCAAGGTCTAAAAGCGTTTTAAATGTAATTCTTCTTGGACCCCATGTGACTGTCCGCACATTTATCAGTGTCAGTAAGGCTGTTTCCCTGTGTTAATGGTGAACGTGGCTGTTCTAATCTCACTTCCCTCAGTTCTGAAAATTATACGGATCCTGACATCCTTGTAGAAGTCAAGATGTCTGAAATCAAGGCTAATTCACATCACAAAATACGGCATGACTTGTCAGAAGAAGCACCGCACTGATGAACAGACAGTAGAGCAATGGAGTAATTAGGACCACTGAGAAGTTGCAAAGCTGATTAGCGTCATACACTCTGTGTGACTGACAGGTTGCGGTTTGAGGTGCATTATTCAGCAGTGGCGGACCACCCCTCCTGCTAATGCCAATATCATTCCCTCAAGCAGCTGGAGCCAATCAGAGAGCCTTTATACAGCACATTCAACTTGCTGTGTGGCTTTGCAGAGCAGCAGGGGTATGGGGGTGGGGTGCCTTTTGCAGAGAAAGAGGGAGAAACATGACATCTGCACAGACAAGACATTGGAAAGGGGAAACACAGTTTGGTAAGATCGTTGTAGGTTATATAGGTGTGTGATAAAATGAGGGGAAAAAGGAAGAGAAAGCTAAATTCTCACTTCTGTTTATTGGAGTCACCCCAAGCATGCTTCCGTTTCTCATCTCTCTCTCTCTCTCTCTCTCTCTCTCTCTTTCTGTCTCTCTCTCTCGCACTTGTTTTTCATTCATGATTAATGGAGTGAGACTGAATGAATGATTAATGAGGAGAGTGGGGCAGGCTTTGGCTGGCTGTCCTTCCATGGCTGGCCAACTCTGGGGCTTAGCAGACTAGTGCCATCTCCCTGTGGCCCTGCCACCATAGCCCTGTGCTGCAAACTGTATTAACACAGACTATGTACCTATGCTGTCACAGGAGACAGTATCTGCTGTAGTGCACCACCTGCTAAGCATCTCAGTGTATTTATTAATAGGGTAAACCCTCCATAGTAGTTGTTTCACTGTACACTTACTGTACGACAGCTTACAGAACAGAGTTAATTGTATCTGATAATACTAGGCATTACTAGAGATGCACTCATCCACTGAGGTGGGTAATGTGGCTATTGCTGATCTCCTGTATATTTCATGTACATATCTGACGATACATAAACATCTAAAAATGTGCAAATATGCATCACATTAACTTGGATGAGCATAACAGGGATATAATTACATTTTATCCGTAGACAGCTCTAGGTATAGAATATAAATGCTTTCATTAATTTTTCAAAACATTAATACATTCTTCAAGTCAAATCTGCCCTGTAGCCTACCTTTACAGGGCCTCGTTATGGAAAATCAGTTTGATGTAGTATATAAATAGCATTAAATTGTCTATATGATCCATTCATCATTTAAGCCTCTTTTCTTTCTGGGTCGCGGAGGGCTGCTGGAGCCTATCCCAGCACCCATTGAGCAGAAGGTAGGAAAACACCCTGGACAATTCGCAAGTCAACAAAGGGCAAGCTGCAAAATCAGTCCCTTTTGAAATCTTTGTTTTTGTGATGTCATAAAAATCAGTGCATTTAATCATATCTGCCTATATTCAACCTACAGCAGTTTAGATCCCTCCGTTTATGTCGAGGATATGAGGACTGTTTCAGCTTGCACTGCTTTTTGAATAGACCTCGTAATCATGCATCATTTTTGCTGTTATCTGCATTTTTTTAAAGAGATTATCTGCTGATAACATTATCATTCTGATACCATATATATCACCAGTGTAATTATATCAACATTATAGTTCTGTGCTTCCTTATTAATTATTGTACATTGCTTATATAGTATAGGAGTAAGTGTTAATAATTACATTGATTTAATAGACTATAGAATCCTATTTTAGAAGCATGACCGTTGCAGCATTTCAGATGTCTTACACATTTATCACATACTGTATGAATGAGCACTGACAACAGTTTGGGGGGTGTGGTCAGTGTTTGGTTGTGTGGGCTATGGGGCAGATGGTGTAGCTCTAAGAACTTAACACCACATCGGCACACACAGCAGGGGGACGGATTCCTGGAGGGACAGAAAGAAGCGTAACACAAGGACATTTTTCAGGACCTTCCCTAAGGCCCAATGTTTCTGCCTGTCTCTGTCCATCTTTCCCTCTTTTTCTTTCTCTCTCTCTCTCTTTCTCTCTCTCTCTCCCTCTCTCTGTCACTCATCCACCATGAAAGTCATGAAAAGATGAGGAAAGATTCAGGAGTGTGGGGGTCTTTTTGGCAAAGCTTCGAGGGACAGATGGAGGGAGAAATGACAGAATCTGGAATCGAGACTAGGAATGGAAAGATCTTTCATCGTCTCATTGCATTTGTATGGCTGGGATGCATATCTGAAGCAGGTTTTGTGACACACTTGAAACAAGCAGTTGCTTTGATTTGGCCCCTGAAACATTTCTCTCTCCCTGTCTTTCGATTCTGTAAGACTAACAGCTATCTTCCTACAGTCTTCTGTGTCCAAATAAATTCTGCAGAAAGTCGGTGGCATGCAAGTCATTCTTTGGTTGGCATTCTTTGGTGGATTGCTTGCATTTCTGTTTGTGAATCACGCATGCTGTTCATGCTGTTCATGAGTGTGCGATGAAATCTCTCAGCTGAAGCCTTGTAGTAAACAGCTTGCCTTTACTCTGACATCCAAACCCCAGAATCCAGCTCACTTCATGGACCTTTGAAGTTTTGGGTTTGGCACATACTGATACTCATATTGTGGGCACTGGCAATATCCCTAAGATCAATTTGGATTTGGAGAAAAGAAGCCTTTTGCAACTCTTTTGCAAATAATTTATTTCATTTTTGATTTCATTTCGTTTTTCATCTTTGTTCAGAGATTTGAACATATTTGAACTGTTGGGCGTCACCTTGCCCAGCATTTGTCCAGGATACATTTCAGATTGCACTGATTTTCTAACAGACCGCGTAAGTCATGCATCATTCTGTAGTCACTGTTGTGCCCATATTTGATTTTCCAGTGAGGAAAGAAACAACTAAACTTGCTGCTATCGAGTCCAGAGGTTTCAGACCCTGATATGTTTTGTGCTATGTTGTTTAGCAGTCAAAATACAAATAATGCTACACAATTGCTATCATAGCAGACTAAAAATAACCACACTCCTAGTTTAATTACTATTACTGGTAATATTACAACACTAGCTACTCAAACTGTAGTATACTACTGCCAATGCAACTTCACTACCACATTTCACAAAGCTTCCTGGTATTTTCATGAGGTTGCAAATAGCAATATTTCTCTTTCAGCTTCTAAATGATCTTATAGCTCAGAAGGAACCTGTGGCATTCAGAGGAAAACAGTAACAGTTTAGTTTATCCCTGGGCATAATAGCTCATTTTTAAAAGTGCAAAAATCAGCTCAGACCTGGATATTGGCATGATGACAATAACAGCATGATGATGCAACTTCAACTACAGGTATGTAGAATATGGACACTTATATTTTCACCAGTCACTGGTGGCAAATATTGACAAGTACTTGCGTGACAGAGTTAAGTCGGCATTATAACAGAGCAAACACAGCTTGCTATCCGTCAAGTGCTATACTGAGGCCAGTAGGAGGTTTACATAACCAACTTTATGTTGGTTTAACTGCAATGATGTACAGCACTGTGCAGAAATCAGAGACCATCCGTCGTGTACTTTCAGTCAGTTTCCAAAACAGTCATTAAGTTATTAATTTTTTAAGAAATATTACTGAAGAGATTGGATATAAGATATTTACGTAAGGATGGAGGATGTCAAAGGATTGTGAAACATCTGGAGTTTAAAAAAAAGGTGGTGAAAAACTGGGACTCTTATTGACCTGGTAGACCAGAACTGTCACCTGTCACCAGCACTAAAAACTTTCGGCCTTGAGAAGAAGGAGAAACTCTTGAAAGTTCTGCTGTTGTTTTAGATTTGAAATCATCTACAGGTTTTTCCATCCATCTCTCCACTGTGAGAAACAGCTTAACTCTGCTTGGTTTCTGTGTCTGAAAGAATGTGTAGCTGTTAAGAAGAAATGAAAATAGACAGAAAAAGAATAAATGAAAAAAGCTGCTGGACAACATACTGACCTCAACATCAGTGAATGTGTCTGGGATTACTTGTTTGGTGGAAAAATATCTCTGCAAATTAAAATCTGTAATAAAGTCTGTAATAAAGACAAGCACACTGTGGTACTTAAAAACATGATACTATATTTAGTAGTTATGGGAGCTTTTTTTTCTTGATGCTGGAAAATAAATAACCAGTAATGGACTGGATGACTAGAAATGAAAAAAATTAGGGGTGGTCTCTGACTTTTGCACAGAGCTGCCTATGCGTGTTTGTGTAATAGCAGCTATTTGTGTGTTTGTAATGGTGAGGAAAGCAATACAATAGCAGACCTTGAGCACTGACAGACTGGTGGGGAAACACATGCGCGTCCAGTAGAAATGTGGCACACAGCTGGCCCGTCCTCAAGCAGCTGTCAGTGGCACATGTACACACACACACAGAAACACACAATGCTGCCTTTTGCTGCAGGGAATGCAGGGGGTGTGGGACAGTGTTTTGAACAAGTGCACTTTGTTAAGCTGTGGACTGCTGGGAAATGTAGGAGTATGAATGGAGAGATTTGAAGGACTGATGGAACGACCTGGGGAAGAGGGAGATTAACCAGAACTGATTAATCCCATCACACCCTGCTTGTTGCTTGTGTGGCAAACGATGTGGTAAACTTGCATGTAAACACACACTAACCCTGGTGGGTTATAGGGTACTGACCCGTCATCACATCCTCCTCTGTGTGAGTGTTACTGAACCTGGAGCAGAAACCAATAAACAGGCTGACACTTTGCATAGTGTTTATTGCACAAACAGGTCAAATATGTAAACCATGGATGGTGGATATGATGATCCACAATATTTTAGTGTGCTTTATTAGTCTTTTTTTTTTTTTTGTTCCTTATTTTTTGTTCCTTTGTGTTTACTTGCTCAGAGTCATATCAAAATCACAAATTGTGATGTATAGGATTGTTGTCAATATTCACAACATCACAGTCACATGCAAAAATGTCAAATCGAATGATTTATTGATTGTTTAAGTGACAATAAGCTAACACGCCCTCTACCCGGAACGAATTTCTGTTGGTTTGCTGAGTTTAGCATATTGGAAAAATACATTAAATGTGCCATATTTTTTGCACAGGCCACATTCATGTGTCTCCCCAGATGTTGAAATTTCATTAAATAAAAAGTAACTGTGCATTAAAATGTTTTCTCTGTGGAGGATGTCAGTAACTTATTTTTACTTACAGAATCAACAACGATTTCACCTATTCTGTTCTTTTTTCGGCGTTCAGAATTTTATTTTTGGGGTCTACTAGAATAAATTTACATGCTACAGTTTTCCCGAAGCACCACATTTTCTCATACTGTATACTTTCTCATCTATATTCACCCTGAAACTCCAGATGAACCTGGTTTGCTCTGATTGGTCAGCTTGCACATTTAGTCAAAAGCCAGAGCAGCATCCTGCTACATGTTCCGCCCACACAACACTGTGGCTGCTCTTACAATGGTATCAGTTCTGCCATATCAATTTAAGCCAGAGTTCAGTGCGGAAAATCTGGTAGGACAAGTTCATAGATCCTGATCCACCTTCACAAGCTAAACTGGATCAGGAGCTGGAGTCTCAGCGTTTCTTTTGCAGACCATTTTAAAAAACATAACACTTTTTCATCCAAAACTTGTGCCTAACCTCCAAACCTGGCCTGTCCCCGATATAGCTTGATACTTATTTGTTCCCAATGTGATTTAATCTACAGTCATACTACCCTGAATTATAAACCCCACTGTGAGCAGTTGTACTGTTTCATGTATGTGTCTTTAAAACTGTTTAACTGTTTATAAAAGAGAAAAAAGATCTGAGCCAGCTTCAGTTTACAGTGGGCTTGAAAAGAGAAATCATCCAGTTCGTATATGGATACCTAAGACACATGCACACGCATGCATGATAATACATCATAATCAAGTGTCCTTTTGTATATTAGTCGTCTTCACATCTCCCGCTCGCTTAGCCGACTAATAAATGAGCGTGATCTCATCTCCTAGCTGCTCTCTCCATCTCTCCCTCTCTCCCTCTCTCTCTCTAGTGTCTCCCCTTGCTCTCTGTCTGATAAGTGTGCTGTGGAAATGGATTTTTGAAGCAGCCGTGGGACTAAGGTGCTGGTCTTGAGTGGCATAAATAATTTCCTTTGAGACAAGATGTGTGTGTGTGTGTGTGTGTGTGTGTGTGTGTGTGTGTGTGTGTGTGTGTGTGTGTGTGTGTGTGTCTGTGTGTGTCTGTGTGTGTGTGTGTGTGTGCACACTTGCATATATCTTGAGATATTCTCACTTCAAAGAGGGAGTGTTTTCTATTTGGGTCACTGTTTTCCGATCTCTCCAAACTGATTGGAATGTTATGTGTTCTGAAATGGAAGTGAACAGTTTGGTGGAGCCATTTCATTGCGCTGTCCCTGGGCATCAGCGCTGCAGTGTGTCTTCAATTTAAACACCATTAATAATTCAATATATCAACACTTCTGTTAACGTATTCACAATATCAACACTTCTACTGACACGCTGCAACAGAATTACTGATGTTTGCTGGCTAAATCCTGAGCTAGTGAGTTTCCTCTGCTTCTTGCTGTGAGCACGCTTGCTGGTTTACTTATTCATTAAGTGTTTACTATTTATTATGTTAATAATTTATCCATTTATTCATTTTTAATGGTATATGGCTATGGCTTTGTGCAGACTGCCACATATAAGTGAGTGTGGAAATGTTTGATTTCCATTCATGTCCAACGTGTCTCTGTCTTTCTTTCTGATTCAGCCGTTAGCTCCATGTTGGACGGGCGTGACTTTGGGGGCGTGGCTAACTTCAGCACTTTCCTGCTGGACCGGTCATCTGGGATGCTCTACTTGGGGGCGAGAGATGCAATTGTTGCCGTGGATACTGCCAACCTATTAAAGAGGCCTATGGTAAGTTTCCTTCCTATTGGATGATACGGAAACATGGGCTGGGGCTAATAGAGCAAGTGAGAAACGACCTCGCAGTAGGTGAAATGCAAATACAATATAAAACTGGGATGGATCATTTCCAGAGAAGCAAGTATATCTTTTTAACGTAAGGTAAATGGACTTTTTCAGTTGAATAAAAAAAAGGGTGATGATAAGATGTAGTAAAAATGAATTCCTCTCCGTAAGGCTTTTATCTGCAGAATTACCCTTATGCATTACGTTTCAGCCTGATAGTTGCAGAAGTAAGAATACTGAGAGATAGAAATTATTAATCTGGGGAAGCCAAACGGGTTTTCATTAGAAATTTGTGCTTGCTCAACTTAATGACCTCATCTCGTCTGCCTGCTCCATTTCTCTAACCAAATTACCCCTATCTCTTTCCACCCTGATTTCCCCATTATAGCCTGGTTGGCTCAGATCAGACTAGCACGTGTACGTTGCGTGTGTGTGTCCATGTATTTTGCCCTTATCTCTGTTTCTCAGTGTATTAGGGGCAGGTGTACACTCTTTATCTTGCTTAGTTGAGTCACTTTGCAATGAGTCACTTGCCTAGTAGCAGCACGAGTCTCTGATATTAAATTGCATTAAATATCATATCACAGATTTGACAATGCTGCTGTAGTGAGGTCAGAGCAGCTTCAGTGTCTTGTCTGGCACATTAGCCTGCAGGTTAGATCTGTCCTTTTAAATAAACACCAGGAGGTAAGATGGTCTGTGGGTGGAGTAGCCTAAATGTTGAGTCTAGAGCTAAAGTAATGCATCAGAGTGCTTTCGTAAAAAGCACCTTTTATCTGTTGTCTGTGTTTAAAGGAAATCGGTCTGGATTTAATGTAATGGCAAAAATAGTCCCTGGCCTCTGTGTACAGTAACCGGTAATTTTTTAAGTCACTTTCCAGATTAGCTATCTAGGAAGTGACTTAAAACATTACCGGTTACTGTACACAGTGGCCAGGGACTATTTTTGATGACTGGTTGCAGTCATTAAAGACATAATCAGGTTACATATATTACTGATGCATGTTTTGCATCAGTATCATGTACGAAAGTCTCTAGGTCAGATATTATAAACTTTTTAATTTATGCATTTGGTGCTTGGGTCTTCTGCATATCTATTTGATGAATAAATGAATAAATAGCATGTTATGAGGACAGCCTGCACATGCTCCTGTGTAATTATCCCTAATGTATTTATTAGGCCAAATGAGTATTTGCATATTCATGTAGGGCATGGTCTCCTTTTTTGACTCCTGTGCCAGACCCCGGAGCCTAAGTTCAAAGCACTAACCCCCTCTCTCTCTCCCAACCTCTCCTTCTCTCTTATGCTTCCCCTACCCCTTCTCTTGCTTGCTCCCCCTGTCTTTCTTCTTTGACACCTCTCTCTTTCTCTTTCGCACTCACCCTCTCTCCTTCTTCCCATTACACTTACCATCTCTCTTTCTCCCCTGAAACTTATCTTGCTCCTCTTTCTCCCTTTGAACACCCCATCCCTCTCTCTCGCTCTCCCTTTTTGTTCCCTCTCTCTCTGTCTCTCTCTCTCACTTGCTGTTCCTTTCTCTCTTGCTCTGTTTTTGGTACACTTTACCTTTCTTTCCCCCTCTTTTTACTCTTTTTTTTCCTCTCTTGCTGTCCCTGTCTTTCTTTTTTTCTCCTATGACACCTCTTTCTTTTTCTCTCCCTGTCTCTCATTCTCTTTTGAAACGTACCTGTCTCTCCTTTCTCCCTCTAAACCGCTGTCTCTCTCTCTCTCCTTTCCTAAAACTCCATTTGTTTTTTCTCTGCATCTCTCTCACTGTCTCTCTCTATAGATTGTATGGAGTGTTCCGGAGGATAAGAGGAAGTCTTGTGTGGCTAAAGGAAAGACAGAGGTGAGTGCTCTGTGTGCGTGTTTGTTTGTGTCAGGCTCCGTTTGTAGGTACTCTCTCTTTTTCTCTCTCTCTTGCTCTTTATTCTTCCCTAAGGAGACTGAAGAGGATGCAACTGAGCAGTTCTTGAAGTGTGTTTACTCTAGTGCGCATGAATAGTGAATGAGTGTGTACGCACACACGTTTTTCTGCTGTGCATGTGATATGACACCCAGAATGCAAATCCCTTTATCACCACTGCATCATAAATACACAATTTACCTGCTGTCCTTAATTAAGAGACATAATTAATATGGTCCTTTCTTCCTACTTCTTTTCTATCTCTCTCTATCTCTCTCTCTCTCCGTGGGAAGCTGCACATGGGGCCAGCATGTGTGTGAGAGAGTTAATTAGGCCACTTAGTGGCTGCCGTCTACCCACCGTTCCTCTCCATGCCGGTGGTAGGGGGAGGGGCTGTGGATGATTGGCAGGTGGGGTGAGGCCCCAGTGGGTGACGATCAAAGGGTATGATTAAGCAAACAAAAGACAAAGAGATAGAGAAAGAGGGGGAGAGAGGGGGGTTGTAGACCTAGACTTGATGTACATTTGAATCACATTCGCACATAATTTATTCAAATCACATTAAATTCAGGACCTGCTTCACCCTGATTTGTCTCGAACTGAAACACATTAAGAACACTCTGATTAACGAGATCAGTTGTTCGCTTTCACTCTGTACACAATAAAGAGGAGAATTACAGAGCAATTGAACCAATGTTTTTTATTCTTAATTCCACATTCTTAATGACTGAGATGCAAACATAGTGATTCAGGGTGGTTTGGTGTGAAATGCTGTGTTCTAAAGGCATACCGAGTGATGGGAACCAGACATCTGAAGCATTCAGTGCCTTTAGAATCCCCCTCAGAGGCTATGAATGTGCTGCCTGAGACATTATTTTTCAATAGTTTTGGTCTGTTGGTATCGAGACCCCTGGTTCCCATCACCACCACTATGAAGAAAAGTCACATTAATAATCTAAATTACTTTTATAACTCTAAACACACATTTCATTAATGTTACTGTTGCATCAGCTCTTCTCCTTTTATATTCAAATCTGAACCTTTGCACAAAAAAATACAATTTTATATTGTTATACATTTTACATTGACATACATTTTATAAGCACAGACATACATCTAGACGCTTATTACTGTACTTAGTGAACGTAGTGGAAACCTGTTTACTCAAATACATTTAGAATAGAATACTGTTAATACCAAAATGCTATTCGAAGAGTTTTCTGTGGGGAAACTACTGTCCACTTTAATCACATCTCAAATAGAGCTTACAACAGGCCTCAAATAGGGCAGAACTGGAAAACCAGTGTCACACCTATAAACATATAACAAACAGCATTTCTCAGCTCCACTACTTTTAGGGTTGGTGTGTTTGGAAGCTGTGTGAGGTTTGAGCCTCCCTGGTTAGTTCTGGGCAGCCCCTCTTTAGCCTTTGGGGTCACGCCCATGCTGTTGTCACAGTGATGGTGCTGTTTGGTGCTGTTTTCTTGTGGAGTGGTCTGACTTGTGACCTAAGATCTTCTGCTTTGTCTAAACATTTTCCCACCAAGTGGTGCAAAATACTTTGTATGGATCCTTTGCAGATTTTTAAATGCAATGATGGTGCAGATAGGTAATACCTTGCTGAATAATAGCATGCACTCATTTTATAATATAATATTTGACCTAATAAAACAATAGCATATGCATTATGCGTATATAAATGTATCCTGTATACATTTTCAACACAATTATAATTAATTAATTCATTTGATGTATTATTTTATTACTTATCTTATCTAACAGAATTTAATAAATGGTTGTTTATCTAGTGCTCTATCTAGTGAAAGATAACATTCCTGATAGTGATACAGCAACAATTTACCATTAAAACATATATAACGCTTTTCTTCAGTTTTGGTTTAATATCTAATAAGATGAGATGTTTAAGCAAATGCTGGAGCTAATTTAGATAATATAATAATGGAACCCAAAGAAAAAAGGTCAAATGAATAGTATTGGTTTGATGATAAATAGCTTTGGAGACATTTACCCCCTAGAGAGCGTTTAATCTTGTAATACATGATCTCTCTTGTAAATGACGTCTGATCTCTATAGCCTTTAAGTGATGTAGGGCGGTTAATTGTGAATAGCTAATGGACTGTAAGTGCTTTTTATAGACTTTATGTAAAGTCAGGATTGTTATCATCTAATTGGTTCAGGAAATAACAAATAATTTTTAAGGACTAAATAACTGTTTAGTGTACCTCAGTACCTTTAAAACAAAAAGCGCATTTAAAGTATTGTGCAGTATAATAATCATGTTTATCTAATTCTTATAGACTTGTTTTTACCTAGTTCTTAAATTGTGGCTTTTTTAGGATCCATGTAAAATGTTCTATCTCAGTGCCTAATGCCATTACACACAAAACTATCATAAAACAGAGACAAATGTATTATAAACATGCTTGAAGTTATGTTACTAGGTGCACTAGGTCTCTGTCCTGGTCAATATGAGACTGTGTGATACATATAGTAATACAGGACTTACTGTAGATCAGGTGTGAGAATGTAATTTTTAATTTTAAATCTACTTCTAGTATAAAAAACACACTACTACATTATAAGTGCACACTTACCCTGTGTGTTTACTTTGGCAAAAAAGAGTCTAATTATTATATAGCACTGCTCTCTAGCAGTCTGGGGGATAAACCCAACACAAAATGAACTACTGTCTGTCCCCAATCTTTGCATGTAAGCCATCAATTGATAGTGTGTTTTTGAGAATCAGGTTAAAGGATGGAATGCAGAATAATAAAACATACTATTCTGATACTCAAGTGAATCTATATTGTCTTTCACTCTTTTTACACATCCTTACATGTATAGTTTATCTGGTAAATAAAGTATTAATTGAGTAACGGGGGTTTTCATTTAACCCTAACTTTCATTTGAGGACTTTCATGTGCATTTTTACACCTGTTAAATGTCCAGTATAAGTACACTATATGTTTATGTTTTGCATGTTACCCTGTATTAATGCAGTGTTTGTCTTTGCTTTAAGTTTTAAGAATTTTATTGATCTTTTTTTATAACATTAATCTAAATCAATGGCAAAAGTGTACAATGTTGAGACCCTGATCCAGAGCACTGCATATTAGGCCTTGTAATTTTTTTATTCTTACCATCTCTGCTGCCCTCTTTAGGCCGACTGCAATAATTACATCCGTCTACTGGAGTTTCTGGGAGACGGACGCATCTATGCCTGCGGGACATATGCCTTCGACCCCCAATGTGCCTTTGTGGTAAGCATGTGTGTGTGTGGGTGCGTTCATCTGTCCTTGGCTAAACTGATTTGGCATGCTCACACACCCATTCACACATCACATCACACACACTTCACAGTGCATGACAGGTGAACATACATACACAAGGGCACGTGCGGTCACAGACACGTTGATAAGACAGGGACATTAGATATGACACATACATAAACCGACATAGGGATGGTGATATACAGACTAACGCTTAGGGATGTGAAGGAGTAGTGACAGATGAACATGCTACGGATGAACAAGCCTGTTTGCACACAAACTGAAGGATGTTGTACATGCTGTAACTCATAGATCCACATGCACAGTGTTTCTACATGCTTTGCTGTTATGATCGCTGTTATTCTTCTTTCTGTTTTTTGCTGTGTTCAGTATTGTAACAAAACCTCCTTAGAAATGGCATGTCTGTTTATGAGGCACCAACCCTAATATAAATTATTTTGTTCTATTAAATGATCACATACTTGAAAAGATATTTAAATGGCATAAAAAAGGCACATTTTGATAAATTACGTACAATGTACTGTAGGTAAAATAAGACTACGATAAAAATTAATTCTGTAAATTACCAGTAAAAATATTTTGAAGAATGATTTTAGACATTGTCTTTGTTTTCTCCTACGCAGAACATCTCCACGTTCTCTCTGGAAAAGTTGGAGGACGACAGTGTAAGGATGGAGACTGGGAAAGGGAAATGCCCTTTCGAGCCCAGTCAACACTATACTGCTGTCATGGCAGGTATGACACAAAAACACTGTCTGTCTCTCCACTCATAAGCTCATAAGCCAACTCCCTGATTTCTGACTGTTAAAAAACAAGTAAAAGAAGCAAACAAAGGTGCAGTTTTATTCATTCTCGGAACTTAAACAACAAAAATAACTGTTGAGACGTGCTGTCAGCTACAGTAGCTGTTATAGTGGTGTCACACCAGAGAGTGTGTGATACCTTTAACCACTTAACAGGGCGCTACTGCAGAAACAAGAGATGTAACTAACTCCAAAACACAGGCCTGCTATTTGGCATGAAAATCACGACATAAACATCTCTTGGGAAATTCAAAGGTACACGCTGGTTGAGACTACTGTTCTGTAGCATGAACAACAAAACTTTGATTTATGTCAGACTAGTGTAAAATGATACACGCAAGTGTGTATACGCATAAATGGGACTAGGCAATCAGAATGCAACTGCCAGACACCTGACCATGTGGCAGGTTAACATCCTCCTCCAGCTCTCCATCCACATGTGGGCAGAGCATCTGTGGCTGTCAGACCCACACTTTCAAGTTCTTACACCTCTGTTTGGAACTGAAGCCAGACTTTTACCTCTCATAAATGCTGGTGGATTAAACATCTACTCAATCATTCCTACAAAATAGTGTTGGTTCTGTTTACTTGGATGCTGCAGAATGCCGCTAAGCATACACCGGTGTAAACATTACTGATTAGCCACTCATTTACACAACCAATTTTTAAAAATAAGCCTTTCGACCACTGTGCGACGGCACTGAGAATGCGGGTCTGAAAGTGTAGTACTGGGGCTCTTGGGGCTCTACAGTACTACAGTATAATAGTTCTTGCTATGTTTAATATTCTTGAATAATTCTCCTCTGATTGTGGTGTTAGGTGCATCATTTTCAAGCAGTTGTCATCCTTACTATAACAATGTCTCACAAAGCTGTAATACCAAAACAAATAAACCCGTAAACATTGTTACATGCCGCGTTTACATGTTGATGGTAGGTAGCAAATCACATATTCCATTGTTTTCAGTGGAGCTGAAAAAAAATTCCAGCCCCGCCAGTGGAACAGTCCATGAAAAGTTTAAATTTTTCAACCTACACTTGCGACAGTGAAGTAAACGGCAAAAAGTCTCATTGTTGAAGTCCAGGTGAACCCTGCATTATACAAAACTGAATTATGGCTACAGCCTTTCACCTTAAACAGTCTAAAGCCCTCATCTTATAATCATCCTTTTTCGGCAAAGATGGTGTCGCCATGGCACTGTTTGTGTGGCTGCATGCCAGCGTCGGTTGCTCACTGCTATGAGACGTTGTTTCGGCATCAACATGTGAATTTAATATTAGCGTATTCATTATTCATCATTAAGTAGTAAAAATGTCTCACTGTTCCACACCTTCCATCGCACTGATTTTATCTCTCTTTCCATTCCATCTTTTCTCCTTCTCTCGCTCTCAGGAGGCATCCTCTACACTGCTGCCACCAGTAACTTCCTGGGCACACTCTTTGACATCTCCAGGGCAACAGGCATTGAGCAGGAGCGCATCCGGACTGAACGATCTATCAACTGGCTCAGTGGTGAGACACACACAACATGCAGCTGTACTTGAATGCATACATAAAGCCCCAATAAACTCTGCTTTAGCCTAAATCACCCGGGAGTAGGTGAGGGCTTTAAATCATGACTAATGCGAGTCTGGATGGGCACCAGGCATGTTTACATAATACTGGAGGGCCATGGCTTCGAGGGTCTCTGAACACTGCTGTTTTGGCCTTGAATAAACTGCTCCAGGTACCGCAACTTTCAGACCCAGAAAAAGTCCAGAGAGTTCTCTGCACACTTATATATTATATATAGTATTGTCCAGGTTTCCAGGCAACAGTATCACACAAGCATGTTGTACCACCAAAAAAGGTATCATCTCTTTCGTCCTGGGGAGATTGGGAACACGTTCACTAAGCCATTTCCTTCTACTGAATCGGAAAGCCATAGAGACATGTTGAGGCACAGTTTACTGCCATCATGCATGGAGTGCACAGCTAATCAGGCTTCCTCCAGTGACTCAGACTGTATCAGATCCAGACATTATTTGCATAACCTGTCACAACTAGAATGGAAATTTCACATATTCTCTGAATTTATTGAACTGCATTTCATTGTAGCCGTATGGTATAGCCACACACTTAGAAATGAACTTCACAATCTCAGTTATATGTTAGAATGCTGGGGCATCGCTGACACAAAATGTATTTTAAATACACAAAAATTGTACCAAAGAAAATATTTAGATTTGTAACACTTGTTATGGCAAATTTAATGTTTAGTTGCTTGTATTATATTTAAATTATTTTTTTGTGTGCCAAAACAACCACAATTCTAATCATTTCTACATCATAGTTTTCCAGCTTGTCTGTATCAAGTAGAATTAAACATCAGACATTTTTGTTAATTTGCCTTTAGCACTGATATATGTAAATGACCAAAATGCGTTTCAACAAATTCAATTAAATGTGTTCAGAATTTTTTTCCATAAGTTTTTCATAAAATATTTTTCCATATATGGTGAGTGTTTATATACTGCAACAAGCTTCAGTTTTTTTATGATATGCACTATATGGACGCTGTATTGTTTGTTTAATAGTCTCTCACACATTTCAACACAATCCCCTCTGAATGTTTTGCAAAATATTTATGATGCATAGACAGTATATGTCAAAACACATTTAGCAGAATGTATTTTGTGAAACTGTATTTACAATGCGTTTCACATATGAAAAAATCTAGACATACAATAGTCCCCACAAAGTAAGACGTTATCGCTGTTATATCTGAACACAGATCCAGAGTTTGTGAGCTCTGCCTATATCCAGGAGGATGAAAAGAACAACCCAACAGGAGAGGATGATAAGATCTACTTTTTCTTTACTGAAGTGGCCAAAGAGTATGACCTCTACACTAAGGTCAAAGTGCCCAGGGTGGCTCGTGTGTGTAAGGTAGGGTCCATCATCCTGCAGCATTATTTATTTCCTAAACCATTGCCTTTTATTTCATTAAGGAAGGTGCTCTATTTGTCTCTCTATCAGTCTGATATCGGTGGCATGAAGACCTTGCAGAGGCGCTGGACTACATTCCTGAAAGCCCAGCTAGTGTGTGAGGACCGAGCGAGTGGTCAACGTTTTAATGTTCTGACCGACGTCTTCACCAAACAGCACAAGCCAGGAGACCCCAGCAGCACACACTTCTATGGGATTTTTACCTCACAGTGGTGAGTGGAAATCAAGTGTTTGCATTCCATTCACCTTAAACTGAGCCTTATGGTGTACATATATTATAATTTAATATGGTTGTGTTTGTGTAGGGAGAGGGAGGAGATGTCTGCAGTGTGTGTGTACAGTCTGGAGGAGATCTCTAAAGTAATGGACGGTCCCTTTAAAGAGCTGAAAAAGAGCTGTGAGTCCTGGATGAATCCAGAGCCAGTGCCCTCACCCAGACCAGGCCAGGTATATACCTATACAAATACTATACTGATAATACTATACTATGTTATACAGATCCAGAGCCAAGGCTCGTTACCAGAATGAACCAGGTGATGTTCTGTACTAATATGCTACACTCTATACAGACCCAGCACTGGGGCAGATGCTTCATCAACTATATATCCGTATATGTACAGCTATGCTACATTATATGAAACCTTGGTGATGCTACTGTATATTAAAACATTCAGGTGAACTATTATCTTCTCCTCATTTTCAGTGTCTGAACAATGCTCTGAAAGCCGAGGGGTTTGAGTCGTCTTTAAAGCTGCCTGATAAAGTACTGACATTTATGCGAGACCACCCTCTCATGGAGAACAGTGTAGTATCGGTACCCCTACTGATTAGGAGTGGCGTTACATACACCAAACTTGCTGTCACTCTGACGACTGTTTCAAATGGAGAAAATCATCAAAACGCTACTGTACTGCATCTGGGAACAGGTAAGACGAATCCAAAAATAAATGGAAAAAAATTATATTTGGACATAATGCATGTTTTTAGGCTCCGTAGATCTGTAGACCAATGCACACTTTTACTCTAAGCCCCTGAAAGGCCCCAAACAACTTGGAGTGCTTGGTGCTCAGATCTATTAAGTCCTCCTGCTGTGACATCCTTGGTATTAATATTTGGCCTCTTGCTTGTAGATCGTGGGGAGCTTCACCGAGTTGCAGTAGTTGGTCAGAATGCAACTCTCCTACAAGAACTCCCTCTCTTTCCAGCCACAGAACCGGTCAACAGCATCCTGTTACACAAGGTACACACACACACACACAGAAGTAGGTACGCTGTGAGGGATTTTCAATTCTGTACTCTATAATTAAATGATCTAATTACAGGAATAAGGAAATAATTATGGGATAAGAGGATATACTTACATGATGAAGCTCAGTACTAATATGTCAGACTGAAGGATGGAAGTTATTAAAATTGTCAGACTCAGCTTTGTCTAGACATGCTCACTTAACATCTACCCTACTGTCATGTGAGCCAGCTAGTGTTATAATATACGTTTTTATGGGCGGCTGTAGAGCATGATGGCAGGATAAAAGAATACTAGGAGAAAACATAAGAATATTGCACTGGTTATTTGACTTATTATGGGTTAGGTCTCTAGGTGTATGAGGTGGCTGTGTGAGGTGGATGTATGCTAGCAGTTAAAAATTTTGTATTGATCAGACAAGACAAATTCAGTTGCATTCAGATGTTGTCTCTTGGGCTCAGATTTGGTACCACTTTTATGTCTTTACAGTTTAAAACACCACAGTCTGGAAAACACATCCAGATTAAAAAACATTTGGGATGTTGTTCACATGGATTGCTTGATAAATTTGATAAAGTTTTTAACTGTAGCTGTTTTGTCATATTATTATTTATAATTGTATTTCATATATATTTCTGATTTAATAGCAGGTGCTTAATTTAATGTAATGTAATTTGACTCTTTGGGTGCTGAGGAGCCAGTTTTGGGTCACTTTTTTATTTAGCTCAATATCAGACTTAAAACTTGATCTAGTTTAAGTAGATTTGGGTCCGGTTTGTATTCACGTGATGATGTAGTCAAGTAGGACTTGGACAGGAAGTTATTGGGCTGTTTTCGCAGCTCTGCACTGACTCCATGTTTCCTATTAAACTGTAGTGTACCGATAATTACAAAGAGTGTATAACCTCCTGCCTTCTGCTTTCTCAGGATGAGGCACTGGTGGGTTCTCCTCATTCTCTGGCAAAGTTGCGTGCAGAAGGCTGTTCTCTATACACCACCTGTGACGTATGTGCACGTGCACGAATGCTCGGCTGTGTGTGGAGACAAAAAGAGGGCGCGTGCGAGTGAGTCACTCCCACAATCACACAACACAAACACCACGTAACAATATCTCTGTTCATCATCTGATAACAAGACTACGTTTGTGTTCCAGACCTGGTGAAGGAGTGAAGCCTGAAGAAGAAGACAGCCAGTGTGGAAGTGGTGAAGGTACGTTTGTATTAGCATTATCACTATTACGAGTCTAAGGTATAATCATAGGAGTGTTGTTACAACAGAGGAGCCTGTAGTAAGAGAGAGAACACAATCAAATGGCTGTCACTGCAGACAATCCTGAAAGATCAATCGTTTTATGTACTTTTTTATGGCCTTCATTATTAAATGTCTTATGTTCTAAGTAGGGGCTATTCTAATAACCCATAGCTCAGTAACTACCTAAAGGTCAGTTAGACCTATCTACAGAAGCAACCAAACATGTGCAGTGTATTTAACTCCCACCACTAACTTCCGAAAGATCCAAATCTCTGAAAGAGGTGGATGAAGTTTATTTTGTTCAGTCTCCCTCAGGATGTGAGTTTTAACTGGACATTTGAGCTCCTGATTTCACTTCATTTTACTTTCAATTGACAGGTTGTCAGAACAGAGACCATGTTCATATATTAGTCTTAAAGGCAACAACAGCTAAATCTGACTTAACTAAGAGAAAAAAAAAGGCAATAAAGACAGATTTAAAATGTTCATGTGAAAGTGATGTTGTAAGATAAACATGAGAAATAAAAGAAAATATGCATTATAGACCTTTAAATGAAGTCTTCTAATGTATTCGCTTTTTTTTCTTGGTGCAGATCGCTGCTCTCCTGCAACAGTCGAGCTGCCAGTGGCGCAAGGGCTTCGTGTGATGCTGTCTTGTGTGCAGGTGTCCCCTCGACCTTGCCACTGGCAACACCCCCCTCAGAGATACACTCGCCGTCACCACTCTGACCTGGAGGTGCTGGTTACTCTGGAGAGCCTCGGCACCTATGAGTGTATGTGCGAGGAAGCTGGACGGGATCAACCCCCTTGTCGCAGGGCTGCATACCACCTGACCCTGAAGGAGCCCAGCATGGGCAGTAACGCTGCCCAAACAGGAAATCGTCACTTTGTGGTTGGATATCTGCTGTTCTTCTTCCTGGGCTTCACCCTGGCCTTTTGCCTCATCTTTGTAATTCGCTGGAGACGTAGCAAGCGAGGAGGAGGGGGTCATTCTTCTTCAACCTCAGAAAAGGGACGGGACCTGTTGCCCTCCTCAGACACGCCCCAGTCCCCCAGCAGTGCCAGTCTGCTCTCTGAGGCGGTTACTTTCACAGAGAAGAGAAATGGAACACTGAATGGACATGGAGGCCATGGTGTTCATATGCTCGGGCACAACCATATCTATACTAATTCCAGTGGACTGAAGCTACAGGAGTCAGCGGTCAACCTGGCCGAAGAGCTGGACGGCCGAGAGAGGGCAGGGCCAGAGGGAGAGGAGGAAGGACTGGGGGAGGGGCTTAGCGAAATGGGGGATGGACTTGTAGGGTTGGAGGAAGAATTGGCTAAGCTGCAGATGCTACGGGGTGCTCCATTGGCACAGTGTGAAGAGAGCTCTATCTGAGGATACATTATGAATATATAATTCCCCTTGCACAATGCACATACATCACTTCCTATATGTTTGTGTACTAGTGTGTAGAAGTCTGGAAGAGCAAGCATTTCTAACTAACAGTACATACTGTACATACACCATGAATAGAAATGCTTGCCGCCTGAACAGACAAATACACAGATGCTCCTGTTGTGCATCTGTTTGCTCCCTGGGAGTTCTTTTCACTTAAGCTTGTGAGCCAGTCTTTATTTAAATGTATGTAGCACTGTGTGTTCATAAGTGTGATACTTCATGGTGAAAACACAAGCTTTTGATCAATCCCAGTTCACAACTCTTTGTTCAAACATCTCAGAAATATACAGAGAATCATGCATACAAACACAACTTACTTATTGTGACTAAAGTGCATGTTCTATTCTGTATCTCAGCTCTTCTTATCCCAGACTGAAGTCATCAAAATCCATACAGATCTGGATTCTAAAAACTCGAAACTGGACCAAAAACATCATCTTACTATTGAACACCAAAAGAACTAGGCCTAGTTTTAACAAGGCTGTCTGAGATAATTATTAATCTACAACGAAGCGTTACTGATGGACAATGAAAGTGCTCAGATCATAGTTGAAGCAGACATGGTGGTGCCCCACCACAACCACAGATGGCACAAGTTACAGACAGCTTGCTCCATGGACATAAAACAGTGGCGTGAAGAAGGACTAGCAGAAGATGCTGTTAAAGGAAGTGCCTCTGCACACTGCACTCCTAAAGGAAGTAAGAGGTGGATCTAACACAAACTATGTTCTTGTTCTGTGTTGTTCTGTCAGCACCACAACACAGTCCTTTCTGGTTTGATTGTCCATAAAGCATGGACCTATGGCCATTGAATGACAGGTGGAAACAGACTGTACAACAAATTTGCCAGCTTCTTTTCTGAAGGGCAAGTAACATGGAATGGACACTCTAGTTAACGTGACTAGTTCTGAATCAATGAAGTTTTTTAATATATCTTAATTTAATATAACTTAAAAGGGGGCGTGTGGAATGTCTTTTTAAACTCTAATAAGAAGCAGTAGCTTCTGAGGAGAAACTTTGGGGTCTACTAACTGGCTGGTTCCACATTAATCAGTGTGTGGATTCAAAGGTTTGACATGGACCACAGCATGCTAATTGTGATGACACAACTGTTAGCAGGCACACTGTCAAAAACGGCAAAGAGCAAAAAAAGAACTACAAAAACGATTCTTATATGGTTTTCTTATGGAAGGAGAATGTCTTCTAAGGTGCAACTGTGACCACCAAAGTAATCGGAGGAGGATCTTCACAGGAGGAGTGCTTCTGTCCAAAATCAGTGACGCAGAAGGTAATGATTCTGTGATGTGAGTGGTAAGGGCTACACTCTTAAGGAGTGTGGTATGTTCAGTAGCCATCAAGATGTATGTCTATATGTTAGTTATTTTTTGGTTTGTTCATTGTAATGTCCTGTTATTGTTTTCCCAATGACAACCCATTGTCACTTTAACAATCGAAATACTTGGCTGTTGTAAATGCATGTCACTGCCATTTGTCTTCAGAAAGGTGTCTGTCATTCCTCAGTTTGTGCTTTTCTTGTTTTTAACCTGAGTGTAATGGGAAGGTAACACTCAGAGCGATGTATACAGGCTGTTAATCTTACAGACATAGTACAATATCAGCACTTAGTAGCATAATAAAGTACAGGTACATATTTATCATAAAAACGTGAACTACAAATCCCATACTGCCCTTTTTTAAAACTACTTTTACAGATAGACCTATTACGTCTGAGTGTTACTTTCCCCTTTTACTTCATTTGAATAAAGAAATATATTGTTAATTGATGTACAGATGTTATATTCTGAGGTTTTATTTTTATAATTTATATAATAAAGATAATTGTACATTTGTGTTCAGCTTTTATTGCAGTTGTTTGTGTGAGGATGGCCGTGCGAATGCATTGTGATGTTTTTTTAATAAAATAATCCTACCTCCTCCCCGCTGTGCTTCCTCATATGTGATTTAGAAAGAACATTCTGGGACCAACAGCAAACATTTTGACCACAGGCCATTCAAGTGCGCATAGCTATGCAACTGTGAACACTACTTGCTTCATAGTACGACTAATTTCCACTGACACATATTAGTAATTTCAATCTCCTTATGGTGCACTCAGTCTATGTGGAAACTTCTTTTGCTCAACTCCAGGGAAGAAATGGGCATTTCTGAACACACTAGAAAACAGTGGAGGTGTCGTTTCTAAACTCATAGGCCCCCAACACGGGTTGAGTACTGTTTGATAATTTTTTAAATTCTAAGTGATAAAAAAGATGCCAAATGTGTAGATATAACGAATATCTATATTTTATTTTTCAGCTGCGTCATGAATACTAGTCTTTTCCCATCAACTGTAACACTATGAACTACTATTCCTAATTCCTGTTGGCGCTTTGAAGACTGCTCAGGCAACAATCTGGAGAACGGCTGAGAGGCGTCTTTGGCTTTCACAAATGCCATTTTGAGGAAATTGACATCACTAAGATAAATGAAACTATGTATGGTAGACCATAGGGGTTTAATTATTTTTTAATTAATATGTGTTTTATTAATATCCTTAGCACAGTGTCTTCTCTAAGACACCCGAAACACAAAAACTGAAGACATCTTTCTTCTTTTAAACTCATAAAACCATGTGACTGAAAAAAGGTTCTGTATAACTAAATTTAGTCTTTCTGTTTCATACATGACTCCCCGTTTTAATTGTAAAATAATTTAACGGTGAATGAAAGTGTAGAAAATGTATCTACTAAAAAGAGTTTACTAATGATAACCGCATGACAGTGCTCAGTCCATGTACTTTTACTTTAGTTTTATGAGTTATGTAGTATGTGAAGGATAGCACTGGTGACCTTTGACCTCTGAGAGGCGGTGTTGGATGGCTTCACAGGTGATGAGACCCGCCTTCTAAAGATGAACTCGAAGATTAATTTAACCACAAGTAAGTAATATTAGCTTGTTTATTGTATGTAACGCGTTTATACGAGTTTTAGTTTAAGTCCATCGTGAAGAAGGTGAAGGCCGGGTTCAGTAATCCCCGCAGGTAACGAGCTGGTCTGGTTGTGTTAGCGGCCCCGCTATCAGCCTGAACGTTCAACACATCAGTTATATATTATATCCGACTGATTTTAAACCTCTACGTTCCTCTTACAGTTCATTAACTCAATCCCACATTCCCATCCCAATGTGACCCCAGCAGCTCTGTTATTATTAATATTATTATTCCAGGTGTTTGTTGGTCTGTGCTAACATTAGCTGGGTTGTTAATCAGCTGAGTTCGGTAAGACTGCACAGTGAAGAAGGAGGACCTTCTGTACCTTCTCTGGAGGTAAGACACTTGACTCATTAAAGTGTAAGGTCGTTGGTTTCTAGTTTATTTTAATTAAGTGTTGAAGTTTGAGTTGAGTGGTTATTGTTTGCACCACTGAAAGTTTGAGAGTGTTTAACTCTTCATCTGTGTTTGGTAACAGTTAGTCTACAAACAGCTGGTCTAAACTCTGCCTGCGTTTGTGTTGGTGCAGATCAAGGGTGCTCAGTCCTGATCTAGCCTACCACCCTGGAGAGTTCAGGTGCAACACACCTGACTCATGTAGTCAGAAATCTCTGAAGGCCTGGCTTTGGTCTGTGTTGGGTGAGTTAGATTAGGGTTGGAGCTAAACTATTCAGAGGGGTAACATGAATCTCCAGGCCCCGGGTTAAACATCTGTGGTGTATGTTTATTAAATGTGTGTCAGCAGTGATGTTTCGCTTAAACAACTTAAACTCTTCAGTAGTTTAACTAGCAGAGGCTGCGAATCGCTCACTTCTCATGTCTCTGAGAAACCCGGAGTCGACATTGTCCCTGCAGTACCACATTTGACCACTGAGCGGCAGCTCCTCCGTCTAAACCGGCGTTTGTCTTTCTCTGTAAAAGCTCCTTTATAAAGTGGGGGATGTTCAGTGTGAGGATTGTGTTCGGTCTTATTGATCATGTTAAATGTGAGTTTAATGAAACGCTGCAGGTTTAGTATGAGCTAAAATGTGCTCGGTCGTTTCTGATTGGACAGCTTGTGGGTTCATTATCATTTCCCCAGCTCTGCTGTTTCAGTGTGTCTGTAGGGTGAAGTCTCTTTTCTCTTCAGAGGGTTTGAGTGTAGACGGCATGTATGTTGACTTCTGTACTTGTAGGAGCCGGTAAAAGCTGAAGGCCGTCTTGATCTTCCTCGTGTTTATAGTTTTTGAGAGTGACTCGCTTCGCTGTGGCGGCGGCTCTTTATCGCTTCTCGGCCTTTTGGCTAAGATCAAGTGTAGTATCTGTTCTTATCAGTTTAATATCTGATACGTCCCCTACCCGGGGACCATATATTAAATTGATTTTTGGAACAGGGAGATGGAATAGGGGCTTGCTCCGTCCACTCCACGCATCGACCCGGTATTGCAGTACTTCCGGGAACGGTGCACCCCCCTCTAGCGGTCTAAAAGGAGAATGACGTATGGAGTTTGTGGTGTGGTGATGTGATGGTCTTTCTTTGTTGTTTTACATTTATGGTTTATTAGTCTGTTATTGATCTCGTTGTGTGTATTTGCCAGAAGGTGTCCACAGTGTCCTGTACAGAGAGACAGAGCTCGTTTTCGGAAGTGTATGAGGGGAGTTTAGTTTTAGATGTGTAAGAGAACTGAGGGCTGCGTTTCTCTGTCCTGTGAGGCAGCATGTCTTTTGCTCGAGTCAGATGGTTATTGGGTCAGTCGTTTCGGTCCATAACACTGAATAAGACATACTGAGGACGCTGTCTGAATGTCGTAGGAGTTTTCAGGAAGCGCTGGAGAGCTTGTTTCCATGTCTGTGAATGTGCTGCATGTAAATGAGGATATTAATACAGCACTGTGTGAATGTCCTGGGAGTTCCAGCAGCAGGAGGAGTAAGGAGAAAGCGCCCCTAGTGTCTGATGTCTGTAGTAGTGTTTTCATTTCTATTCCTTCTGAATGAAGTCCTCACCCTCGCAGTGAGTGGTAGAGCTGGTGGTGGTCCTGCTCCCCGAGCCGTGTACAACTCATACTTACCTGGCAGGGGAGATACCATGATCAAGAAGGTGGTTCACCCAGGGTGAGGCTCAGCCATTGCACTCCGGCTGTGCTGACCCCTGCGAATTCCCCAAATGTGGGAATCTCGACTGCATAATTTCTGGTAGTGGGGGACTGCGTTCGCGCTCTCCCCTGATCTCTCTGGTAAAAGAAGAGTTTATCTATATTATAAAATGATTGTTAGTTTCCAAGGAGCTGCGAATTCGTGTGTGGTAGTTGTGATGACTGTTGATACCTTGATCTCTCTGATAAAAGAAGTTAGCTGCGGATTGTGGGTGTGTCTTTATCTATGTATTGGGATGTTATGTTAATGTGTAAGGTAGTAAGATGCCTTTGTCATTGCACAGTGTACAACGGTACTTTACCCACAACATAATTAAACATATGGCTAAAATATAGAAGAAAAAAAATAAAATTAAAATAAAACAATAACATACATATACACACAAAAATACATATATACTAAAAATATTTAAATTAAATAAATGACTATAAAAACTGTATGTTCTAAGCAGACAGTAGACCGGTAGGGTAGCAGTTAGTTATTGCACATTCTTTGGATAGCTTATAGAGTTAGTTATTGCACATCAAGAGTGTTTTTGTTTTTTTCATAGAAGAATATATTGTACATTCGAGGACAAATGGTGACGTGAGTGATAAATAGAACAGGGGTGGAATGGAACACTGGAACCGTATACAGTGCTCTACTGGAGTCTGTGCCAGTGAAGTGTTTAGGTAGTGTTCAGTTCACTTCTACTGAGCACAGTGTTCTATAAGAGTCCTTGTCTGTGTGTGTTTGGAAGTGTTCATTTACCAGAGGGCAGCAGGTCGAACAGGTGATGTGCTGGATGAAATGGGTCTTACAGGATGTTGGCTGCCCTGCTGAGGCAACATGAGTTGAACAGGTCCTCCACGCAGGTCAGTGGGCAGCCGATGATCTTCTGGGCCGTGTTAGTGACTCTCTGCAGTGCTCTCCTTTCTGCCGCCGAGCAGCTGCTGTACCACGTTGAGATACAGTATGTCAGCACACTCTCAATGGCGGAGCGCTAGTAAGACACCAACAGCTTCTGCTGGAGGTTGTTTTTCCCGAGAATTCTCAGGAAGTAGATCCTCTGTTGTGCCTTCTTGACCAAAGCCGTGGTGTTGGTGGTCCAGCAGAGATCTTCAGAGATGTGTGTGTGCCCAGAAATCTGAAGGACAAGACTCTTTCAACACCATCCCCATTGATGTACAGTGGTGCAGGTACTGCACCTCTCCGCCAAAAGTCTGTAATGAGTTCTTTTGTTGTCGAGGAGTTCAGGGTGAGATTATTTCTTGAACACCACTCAGTCAGTCCATCATGGCAGGGCAGATACCATGATCAAAAAGAGGTTGTTGTCCAGAGTCTTACAACAGTGCCAATATAAATATACAGACCTTTCATGTGCTGGCTTTTGTAGTGACTGCTTCTTTTCGTGACGGTGTTAAATCTTCTGTGTAAGAAAAATGAATGGAGGCTGTCTGTGCTCAGTGAGAACACACTGCTTTGTCTGTCAGCTCTTGTGAATTAGCTGCATATGAACAGAGTGGAGGTAGAGCGCCCCTAGTGTCTGATATGTGTAGTGACGGGAGGAGGCGTTTTCTCTTCCTGTCGGGTTTTTTTTTGTTCCAAGGAAGAGTGAAAACAGCGGTTGTAATATTTGACTGTTTGTTTTTGTTTTTTCAGATCATTCGGTTATGAGTTTAATCCACATTTAGATCCCAATATAAAACCGAAGAAAACATAAACCCCTAGATTTACAGACAGTCGATTATATTCAGGAGCGGTGCATCATGGGAAGTCGTATATCTAGCTTTGTTTTCCAAATAGACAGAGAAATATAGTTTTGTTAAAATCTATTTTGGTTTAAATCAGTGTTTTATTAGTTTGTATTTTGATTTTAACGTCTTCAGTGTTTGGTTTGTGTAATGAATGAAGTCCTCACCCTCGCAGTGAGTGGTAGAGCTGGTGGTGGACCGGCTGCCCGAGCCGTGTACAACTCATACTTACCTGGCAGGGGAGATACCATGATCAAGAAGGTGGTTCACCCAGGGTGAGGCTCAGCCATTGCACTCCGGCTGTGCTGACCCCTGCGAATTCCCCAAATGTGGGAATCTCGACTGCATAATTTCTGGTAGTGGGGGACTGCGTTCGCGCTCTCCCCTGATTTCTCTGGTGGAAAAAAAGATGATGGACGTTTTTCTTCTATGACTGTTCAGCTGCAGAGCTACTACTTTCAAACTTGTTAGTGGACTATATAAATCATTGCGT
>JAMWET010007694.1:0-32492 GCA_024036415.1 Prochilodus magdalenae
GTTTTCAGGGGGTGAGAGATGTTTGTTTGTTTTACACACACACACATTATATATATATATATCTATTTATTATTATATATATATATAGAACTATAGTATATATATATATATATATATTAGATTAGATTTAGATTAACTTTAGTTGTCATTGTGCGCAGAGTACAGGTACAGAGCCAATGCAGTTAGCATCTAACCAGAAGTGCAAGTACAGTATTATTTAGCATAACGAGCCGTAATAATAAATATATACAGTATTATCATAAGCACATATCTATATACATATATATGAATCTGTATAGAGCAGCATTTACAAATACAAATCGGAATGTTTCAACTGTAAGAGTAGTGCAGTAGACAGTATGTACACAATGAAAATAACATCTGAGGTAGAGATAATATGCAGAACAGTATGTAAAACATGAGTATACATAGTATGTAGACACGCTTGGTATACGGTAATGTAAACATGTAGTATACGGTTATGTAAACATGAGTATACAGTATGTAAACACGAGTATACAGTATGTAAACCTGAGGTATGAGTGATGCAAAACGGCTATAGTGTAGCCCCCCTCTAATGAGTATACGCGGTCTGTAAACACGAGGTTATACCGTGATGTAAAACATGAGTAAGTATGACCCGTATGGTAACACGAGTACGGTTATACCGTATGTAAACACGAGTATACCGTATGTAAACATGAGTATACAGTATGTAAACACGAGTATACGGTATGTAAACATGAGTATACGGTATGTAAACACGAGTATACGGTATGTAAACACGAGTATACGGTATGTAAACACGAGTATACGGTCTGTAAACACGAGTATACGGTATGTAAACACGAGTATACAGTGTGTAAACACGAGTATACGGTATGTAAACACGAGTATACGGTATGTAAACACGAGTATACGGTATGTAAACACGAGTATACGGTATGTAAACATGAGTATACAGTATGTAAACATGAGTATACGGTATGTAAACACGAGTATACGGTATGTAAACATGAGTATACAGTATGTAAACATGAGTATACAGTATGTAAACATGAGTATACGGTAGGCTTGGTGATGAATAAGGTGCATTAACAGTACAGACGGTGCGAGGATGCAGTAGAGGGAGTGCGATGTAAATTAAAGTGTGCGGGAGCGGAGGCTCCTGTAGCGCCTGCCAGATAGGAGGAGGGTGAAAAGACCATGATTCGGGTGGGAAACGTCCTGAATGATATTCCTCGCCCTGCCCAGGCAGCGCTTATGATAGATGTCCTGAATGGTGGGTAACTGGGTGCCTGTGATGCGTTGAGCAAAGGATGCTACCTACATAACAGCAAGAGTCAGAATGGAAAGCATGCGTAACAGGACAACCTTGTATAGCCAGTCAGGTACAGCGATTAGCCCATCCTTGCTTGACACGTGAATCATTTGCATGTCTCATAATGTCAAACCTACCCACAAATTTGTATTCATGTATATATATATTATTTGTATTCATGTGTATATATATATATATCACATACACTCATGATTAAAAAACAGTTTTGCAGACATGAATACAAATTTGTGGGTAGGTTTGACATTATGAGACACGCAAATGATTCACGTGTCAAGGCTTATCGCTGTACCTGACTGGCTATACAAGGTGGTCCTGTTACGCATGCTTTCCATTCTGACTCGTGCTGTTGTGTAGGTAGCATCCTTTGCAAGTGCAGTATGTACCTCAGAGAAGAGTTCGAAAGCAGTTTGAGCAGGTGGAGGAGTTGGAGGGAGGACGCATCGGGAGGGGTTTGGGAAGCAGGGTGGTTTTATCGATGTATTGAGCACCATACTGGTCATGCAGATCCTACCATAGCATGCTACTGGTGGCAATAGATAGAAGAAGGCACACACCATCGACATGAAGGATCTACGAGACGTACATGAATCACGGGGACTGAGAAATGACAATTGTCCGACATCACGATTGCGGGCATTCAGCGAGCAGTGTTGCCCTCCATGAGTCATCCTGTTAGTGCCAGCACCATTGCCAGACGGCTGCACGATGCAGGACCACATGCACGCATATTGTTACGATGACTGTCCTAAACACCGCGCCCAATGCCATACACCTCCTTCTGGGTGCAGCTGTTCTTTTGATGATGAGTGTATATACATAAGGTTTGCTGTTGTATTCCTGTTTGTGCTCTATTCATGTAGAGCTACGGCTGTTCATGTCTTATAGATACGGTCCTGTGTACACAGAAATGCACCACAGTGAGGCAGGGGCGGGTACAGAAAGCGGCACTCTTCATAAGCTGGGCATCTGTCCGAGATAATTGTATATCCTGGGCCAGGTGACTTCTGGCCACCTACATTTCTAGTCACAGCGCCGGGATCTGGTCAGTTCTCACTGTTACAGAGAACTCATTTATTGAGCTGACTGGTCCAAGCCGCCATGGCTTCCAGTGCAAGTTGTGCCAGCCGTTTCCTCACTGTCCCAGACCTAACAAGCTGCCATGTCTTATGTCTTGTACAGTATGTTTATAGTAGCTGTCAAATTCAATTATGGCAGGTTGTAAAGTAGCCTGCTCTCCTGAGCATTTTTATCCTGACTTAAGCCAGGCATCCACTTTACGAGCAGGAACTGTGCGAGGGGCACAGACTCCCGATCCCGTTTCAGGCCAACTGGGGGACGCTAACTTTTGTTTACACATAGCCATACGTGCAGGTAAACGCCCACATACACACACTGTTATACACGCTAGAGGGCAGTTAGCACACTTGCCTTTGACTGGTGGGCAGCCCTATCCAGGTCACCTAGGGAGCAGTCCAGGAGTAGGTGCCTTGTATAAGGTCCCCTCAGTCCCTCAAGGCTGGTTTTCTAACCTCCAGCCCACAGAGGTAGCTGGAGGCTCCACGCTTGTTGGAACTAATAACGGGGGAACGAGTTTAATTCAGCAGCAAGTCATTTAGTGTTTGGTTCCCAATATTTCAGGCGCCCACAGAAAGGTAATGTAGGGTATCCAAGGCCTTAGGCCAGCGGCACTAATGGCACCACCAAGCTGCTGATGTAGTTTAATAAGGAGAGAGATCTGCAGGCTAAACAAACAAACAAACCTGAAAGTCTACAAACAAAGCAGAACCAAGGTGGTCGAAATTCGGGTTTTGTGATTTGGCTCGATTCTGGTAGATGTCAGATTAACATTTGATGAGAGACCTGATGATTAGCTGATGCTAGCTAATGTTAGCTACCCTCGGCTATTTCACGCTGAAACTGATCCTCTAAAGCGAGTTCATCTTTTATTAATCTTCAGACCTGTATATTTAACTTTCTGAGGCTCATTCTGATGGAAACACCCCACTACACCCACATTTACCTCAGAGCTGTTATTACTGTATCCACTGTTTAGAGCTAGCTGCTGCTAACGCTGCTCAGTTTACCTGAGATACGGTTAGCCTAGCTGTTAGCTCCCCTCGGCTATTTCACTCTAAACTAATCCTCTAAAGCGAGTTCATCTTTTATTAATCTTCAGACCTATATATTTAACTTTCTGAGGCTCATTCTGATGGAAACACCCCACTACAATCACTACACCCACATTTACCTCAGAGCTGTTATTACTGTATCCACTGTTTAGAGCTAGCTGCTGCTAACGCTGCTTAGTTCACCTGAGATATGGTTAGCCTAGCTGTTAGCTCCCCTCGGCTATTTCACTCTAAAACTGATCCTCTAAAGCGAGTTCATCTTTTATTAATCTTCAGACCTGTATATTTAACTTTCTGAGGCTCATTCTGATGAACACACACCCCACTACAATCACTACACCCACATTTATACTCTGAGGTAGCTGTGTTTTGCTCCCTAGTGTTAGCCGCCGCCATTTTCTCTGGCTGAAGCAGGCTGAGAGCTGGTAAGGCTGCGGTACATGATGGGATACAGTACACTATGATAGCTCCACCTGTATACTAGAGACTGTGACTGGAGTAGAACACCATCCGGGTATCTCCAGTGCACTACAGATGTAGTATGTAGTATGCCGTTTTGAAAACAGCCCATGTCCATGATCCATACAGTTAAAAGACAGCAAAGAACTAAAGAGTACGGATTTATTGGTGTTTCCCAACACCACCATAACACCACTAGGGCAAACTCCATGAAGCAGCTGTGGCACGGAGTTCAGTTCATTTGTGTGGCACTACAGTTCCAGCGTTTCCTAATGGGGGTTCAAAATGAGTCGGTCGTAGCCACCAGATGGTGCAGGTCTGCATCCCCCTCTTGTTTGGTGCTCCTTACTGCTTTTTGCTGAGGACATCGGACACCGGCATGACGAAAGGAAGACCCGACTTTTATTTATCCCCTTCCTGTTATCTTTGAGCAGTCCCACACAAGGTGTGCGCCAGGAAAGTAATTTGATCTTCCTCTGCTGCAGTGTCTCCCGTACTCTCTGCTGCTGCAGCAGTTGGAGCTGAAGAACGTGCGGGAGCTGGAGGACTTGCTCATCGAGGCCGTCTACTGCGACATCATCCATGGCAAACTGGACCAGCGGAACCAGCAGGTGGAGGTGGACTTCAGCGTCGGCCGTGACCTGGGCCCCAACGAGCTGCCCAACATAGCCAACACGCTGCAGGAGTGGTAAGTGTGCCCGTGCGTGCGGATGGTTAGAGTTACCTGTCATATTAAGTTTTGTAATTATGTTGAATAATGATTTCTGTAGTGTAGACTGAAAGACTCTAACTCCCAGTTCTAGGGACCCCCACACTATTTACACTGTAGTGCTCTGTCTCATCGAGCACACCTGATTTAACTCATTTCAAAGCACCTCAGCTGGATCAGGTAGGAAGGCGCAGAGCGTGAGGTCACTGGGACCCCCTTACATCAATCACAGTCTCATCCTCAAAGACAAAGCCATTTAGGGTATACTAAATATATTTAACGAAACATAAACATTCTTCTTTATGACTAAGATCACAAAGTCGTTTTAATATTTTAGGAAGAGACTGAAGTTAATACAGTATGGAGAGGCCTGTAATTCTTAATTCTGCAAGTCATGTGTTTTAATTGATCCGATTTCATCACCAGGTTTAACAGACAAACAATTCTAATTTTAATATTAATTTTATTATAGTTTCCATCATAAATATTTACATTTTATTATGGCTTTATTCTTGATTTCAATGGAATTATAATTTCATTTAGGATATTTATATACACATAAAATTTTATATATATATATATAATATATATGTGTATATATATGTATGTATATATATATATATATATATATATATATATATATATATATATATATATATATATATATATATATACACACACATATAAAAAAATTTAGTGTGTATTATATATATACACAAATTCATTTTTCCATATTTTGACCATATACAGTACACTGAGGTAGGTTCTGGTAGGTTCTATATATAGACATATCCCCAATAGTGGAACCTATATATGCCAAAAACCATTTAAGCATGAAATTATTCTATATGGTTCCTTTCATGGTCCTAAACACTGCCTTTACTAAAGAACCCGTGAAGAACCATCTTTTTTTATGAGTGTATACTTTCATAAAAGCGCTGATTTGTTTATACTTTGATTTCACCTTTCAGGTTACGAGGGGTTAAATAACATAATTAAATAACAGAACTTGATTCTGGAACCTTTTTTTATTCACTGTTACATTACATTCATTATAACTTTATTCTAGAGGGTAATTTATTATACCCTATATATATATTATACAATATTGTATTAATATATAATGTATATTATTATACATTAATTCTGCATAGTATTTATTATAACTTAATACTGGATATGGTTTTTATTAACTTAATTCTGGATATTTGGGATAGTAATTTTAGAACTTTGGAAAATAATTCTGGATTTTAACTGTGTTCCAACTTCCGGTTGATGTTCTCCAGCTTTGTCATCTACAGCTCTGTTTATTAATCTTGACACACCTGACGTTAAAGATTTGGTTTTGGATGTTTGGAGGTACGATTTCAGACTTTTGAATCGTTGTGTTTGTGAATAACCTGAACATAGGGATGCATGTGAAGATGAAATGCGGTCGGTCTGTCTGTGTTGTTGATACAGTGTGTTGTCTCTTCCTCTGTCAGGTGTGCTGGCTGCGAGGCGGTGCTGAGTGGAATTGAGGAGCAGGTGTCCAGGGCTAATCAGTACAGAGAAAGCCAACTGAAGGTCAAAGTTCAGGTGGAGACAGAGGTCAGTGCATTGGTAGGACAGTGGAGACTGTATGTTGTGGTGTCTCACGTTCGTTTGGCTTTACCTGGCTTTATAAAAGATTGACAAACCAGTTTTCCTTGCAGATCCTTAGAAAGTCTTACAGGGCCAGTATTCTGCATCTTACGTTTGAGCCCTGAGATGTACTGGTAACGTTTATGTGGCTGCTAAAAATAGCCACCATTAATTTTTACAGCTTTATTCCTTATAATTAGGCAGGCTGTTTTTCTTAGTGTGCCTTTAAAACTGATATATATGTAAATAAGCTCTGTTTTGATTGGCTATTCTGCGATGTGCCGCATTTAGAAAGCAGACGCAGCATAAATGGATGGGGCTAGACTGCTGTAGCTTGGTAGATTTATGTAAATGTGTTGGGTTTTTGTGACATCATGAAAACAACAAATTTAAAGCAGTTTAGTTTCTATATATAAACTGTGCATCCCCTGGACTGGGGTGTGGGCTTGATTTAAAACCTTGACCAGTTTTATATTCAATGTCAAAATATTCTTTAACATTTTCTACATTTTAGACCCTTTAAAACTGATTTTTAGTTCATATAGTGACACGTTTTTTTTTATCATTCTCAGTATTAAATTAAGACATTCATTATTTTGTATACTAAACTAAGTCAGAATGGCCTGGCCGCTGAAGGCATTGATGCGAGGCAGGAGGATGGACGAACTGTTATTGTTAAAGCAAGGCAATGGGAAAATACACCCTTCATCAAAAGAACAGCTGCATCCAGAAGGAGGTGTGGGAGTGCGGTGGTGTTGGGAAGAAGATAAAGGTGACCAGGATCAATAACTGATGATACATTTAGACTGATATGATCAATATTTATTGAGCTACACATACAGAAGTCTGTCTCCCAGTATGGCGTCGGGCCGTCGTGTTTGCTAACCCAACACGCCAGACGTGTCGGTATGGAGCTGTAGAGGTTCCTAATGGAGTCCTGTGATAATCCATCGCATGCAGCTTGAATATCCTCACACACTTCCTGCAGGTGGTGCGGTAGGGGTGGAAGTGGAGTTCATCTTGGTGCTGACCACGGTGCCTCCACACACGGATTCGTTGGGCGTCTCCACCAAGACTAAAGCGGCACTCGTCACTGAAGATGACCCGCTGCCATTCTGAGTCACTCCATGACAGTCTGGTACGACACCACTGCAGTGTTTGGTGACAGTGACGTGGTGTTAGGCGCAGTCATGGTAACTGTAGTGCGGGATCGTGCAGCCATCTGCCAGTGATGCTGGAACTAATTAATGGGGGACATCCCTGCTCGCTGACTGTCCGTGATCGTGGCACTTGGGTCAGAGAGCGACACAGCGATAAGGCCCGTCCTTGTTTACTTCACATGTGCGGCCGAGCGTAGAACTTCTCACGATGTCAAACCTACCCACCGAGTTTCATTGCTGTCAGTTGATTCCTTCTGGGCGCAGCTGTTGTTTGGACGATGAGTGTATTTACAAAGCACATTTCACACACAGGCAGCTCAGAATGCTTTTAATAACTGGAATATTAAACAGGGTGGAAATGAGCATTAATTAGATAAATCATTTAGAAGAGCAGTGAAACCTAAGGAAGCAAACCCACTGCTGAGAACAATGGAGTCTGGTCTAAAAGATGGCTGAAACTGGGGTATAGCAAAGATCCTGTGATTGCTGCCTCACCGTGCTTGGTTCTAAGTCTAGACGCCTCTCGCTAACCAGTCCGGGGTGATGTGAGATGCCTGTTAGATATTCTGCGAGTAGGTCGGAGATGTGTTTTTGGTCCTAAGCCACTGAGGGAATATAGAGAAGCAGTCATCAATTCTGGAAGTGGCAGCCCGTGCAGGGATCTTTATACCGCAGTAATGTGCTCAGTCCTCTTTGTCTCTACTAGCACTGTAGCCGCTGCATTTGGGATCAGCTGTGGCTGTGTAATGGTCTGTTTGGGGAGTCCAGGAAGCAGATCTCTGGCTTTTATGAGTACTTATGGTGGGATTTCTAGGCACATCGGACGGTTATATTAGGGATGCACCAAAATGAACATTTCTGGTCGAAGCTAAAACTACAAAAATGAAAGATAAAAAAAATTTTCACAGTGTTTTATTCATTTTGACAGTTTTTTCACCATTGCCTAAATTAAATAGCCGAAATCCCAGATAGCAAGCAGATGTGGGCCACATCTGGAAAAGATATGGCACTGCTGGCACACTGTTGGCACTGGCAATCTAATCTCTACTGTGAAACAGCGCCAAAGGTGGCCCACGTATTTACAACATGCATTCGGCCCACCTGTCCCAAAACAGATCTGGTCCACTTCTAGTACAGATACAGCAGAGTAGCCAACTTTTGGCCGAGGTGTGTTGGAGATGTGGCCCACATTGCTACCGAGAGCGGCCCACCCAAGTGCCTTTGCAAAGAAAAACAGGACTGACGTTTTTAAACTTGTGTGTCTCTAATATGTGTGTTTTTAAGAAAACAGCTAATCAGTTAGCAATATTATTAGCTAGGTAATTCGGAACCCAGTCACTGCTAGGGAAACAACTGAACTGCAGGCCTCGATGCATCTAGAAAACATCCTAAAGACATTTAACAGGGACCAGATGTGTAAACGTACCTCTCTTTAACTTCCCAAAGAAAGAAATTTAAAAATTGAGAAGATTCTGTAGAGGAAAGAGAGAACTGAGGTGGACAGTCGTGAGGGCTGGAGATTAAGGAACCAGCCTTGTGACCGGAGGGTCGCCGGGTCGAATCCCTGAACCAACACTGACCACTGAAGTGCCTTTGAACAAGGCAGCTAACCCCCAACTGCTCCCCAGTCGCCATGTAAAGGACTGGTCACCACTCCGGGCAGGTGTGCTCACTGCCCCCTAGTGTGTGTGTTGAGTAGTGTGTGTATGTGGGGGTTTCACCTGAAGGATGGCTTCATTGCCATTGACCCCAAACTCTCTACTCAGAGAATGATGGACTTCACCTTCTAGAATTTGAGAATTATGACGAATATCATGAAACACCTATCAGTGTTTGATTTTCAGACGCTCATACATCCCGTATTTGAGTTTGCGCATGTTGGTTTGAGGTGGAAGGTGTAGTATTGTATAACCCTGGGACCATGGAGGCAGAATTTGGCCATGACGAGCCACACCTTCCACATGACTTTGTGTTGGGCTCAGACTCATCAAAGTCAGAACAGCATAAAGACAGAGCAGAGCTGTAGGCCACGCCGAGGGATGTTTATCCAGTTAAGAGGATTGCAGACGTTTGTAGTCGTCTCTCTTTAGTCTTTAGTCCTTTTGTAGAACATTGTGGGATCTGGGGCTGATTTTGCGAGACGCCTTTCGGAGCCTTTGGGTGGAAGCTCCTAGCTAACAGCGAAAGAGCTTTCATCCTTTTCAGACCATCAGATAAGTTTTTCTTAAAGCAGCGGTGGAAATAGTTATTTTACTGTTTAATTTGTTTTTTTTTTTCCTCTTGACGGATTAATTTAGTTTTCATAGACGTGTTTTATTTCCCCTCAGCTAATTACATGCCATGTGGAGATGTGGCTACATGGTTCAGATGTCTCGTATTTATAGCATGCAGGTTTTGTTCCACTATACCCTACAATAAAGTTGTCAGAAAGGCTGTGGAAATACAAATGGAAGCACAGCTGCCACGGCTTGTTTCCATCCAAACTGTTCGGGCAAGTTTCTTCTGAGAACTAGGCCCGCTCTGGAACATTGGGGATAGATCTCTTACAGATACGTGAATTTTTTATATATATATTTTTTGATGCCAAGTTTTGGACTTCCCCTGACAAAGCCTGTGTTATCTAGGATTGTGTTGTATTTGAATTGTTGTCTGCTTCCATGAAGCAAATTGGACCAGATTGCCAGTGTTGGCTTTTCAGAAGGAGGCTGACTTTAAATCCATAAATCATAAATCCAGCATGGCTCGTTGTTAGAGCTCATGATATTAGGTTTTGCAGTACTGAAATGCACCATGCTGATAAGCCTCCTAGCCAACCGTAACGGTGTTCATGGGGTGCTGTGGGCATCCTGACCAATAAAGATTGCAGTCATGTAATGCAGGGTGGTCTTTAACGTATCACTTTATACACTGTACGGGCAATCGCTTGTGGACACCTGACTGTATGAGCTTGCCGGACGTCCCTTTCCGAACCCATGGAAGGCATTGGCATTACCCTTCACTGGAGCGAAGGGGCTCAAACCCCCTCCTGAAAACCAGCCCCTCATCCACCAAACTTTACAGCTGCTACTCTGCATTCGGCTGATGGTGTTTTCCTAGTATCTGCCAAACACGGATTCATCCATCAGACTGCCGGATATTGAAGTGTGATTAATCAGACTATATATCGTCGCTGTCTATAGAAAAACGTGTACCTCCATCTTTGTCAGTTTTGACTTTTCTGCATCATTGGAACACAACAGCTGCTGTTTACACTGTGATACAATTTCGTGATGAATGGACCAACAGAACTGGCCCAGAATGGCTTTGGAATGAAGTGTGGGTCCTATGGCTTAAAATGGATATGGGAAATAAAATGGAAGATTAATTCCGTGTTTTTCTTTTCCATTATAACAAACTGATTTTCTGTGAAGCTGCTTGGAGACGACGTTAGCTGTAAAAGCGCTATACAAATAAATATATAATTAATTAAAATGGAATCAGGTTTTTGGCCTCCCTTGTAAAGTTGCCATTTTGAAGATTTGGAGTTTTCCTTTGGACGATATGGAACAAGTATATTGGCGTTGTCAACTGCATCTTGCCCAAGCTGTTGTAGCTCCAAGGCACTTCTATTCCACAGCAGTGGCACTTGCAGTTGACTCGGGCAGCTCTAGCAAACCTGTGACAGTGCTACGTTTAACGTCACTGAGCTTTTCAGTATGACCCGTTCTTCTAACATTGCATACTGCACAGCTATGGCTTAGCATTAAGTGTGGCTGAAACACAGAAACCCAATAATTAGGTTGGTTGTCTACGTACTATTGGTGGTATAGTGTAGCGTTATGTCCACAGTGCTGTTATGCAGCCCTCTTTGTTGAGGTCGCCCTCACTTGGGGCAGTCATGGGCTGGAAGTCGGGGAACCAGCCTTGTGACCAGGTCTTGTGAAGGTTGCCGGTTCAATCCCGTGAACCTATAAGACATAGCTGAAGTGCCCTTGAGCAAGGCACCTGACCCCCAACTGGTCATTGTTTGGTGGGCACAGCTGATAACACCACTACTCACCAGGAAGCTACAGTCCCATGTTGGAGACTGGGGTTCGATTCCCGTTCTGGGTGACTATGCTGTGCTACGCTAATAAGAGTCCTTGGGCAAGACTCCTAACACTACATTGGCCGACCTGTAATATGATTAACCTTGTAAGTCGCTCTGGATAAGAGCGTCAGCTAAATGCCGTAGATGTAGATGTAGATGTAAACTGCTCCCCGGGTGCCCACCGGTCCGGGCAAATGTAGGGATTTCCACTGCACTGGTGGTTAAGCGTGGTGTGTAAGCACAATTGGCCAAATGGTTCTAATCTAACCTAATCTAGAAACCGCGGTTCAGAGCTGTATCGTGTTGTGCATGGCATCTTCGTGACCAGGAAGTCAAAGTCTAAAACCTCAAACCTCTTGTTTCCCTCTACCAGGTGTCGAACCTACAGAAAACCCTGAAAGCGAGCTCCGCCTCCCCATCCTCTGGCCCCGCCCCAGCTGGAGCAGCATCCAATCAAGACGTAGATCAACCTGCAGAGCCGCGAGACCCTGCATCCTCTCAGGAGCCGCGGCAGCCAGGAAAAAAGAGCTCCAAAGTCAAAGGGTAAGTCCCCATACCCGAGGTTTAGCGTTATGGGAGGACATTACACCTGTTCTTGCATCATTGCGCTGGCTGCCTGTGTCCCCGTCCTTTGAAGTAGATCATGCCTTTGTTCTTTTTCATTGTTCTTTAATTTATGGTTTTTCCATTTGCACACTTTTTATGAAGCGCCTTTCTCTTTTAAGCCTCCTCCTCACTGTGTTTCCTCCTCTTGCTCTTAGAGTCACTACATTTGAGTCGATTTCCTCTCAGTGTGCAATGCGTAAGAAATCCTTATCTGAAATTTAGCTCATATTCGTTTCCTGCTGGGGGCAGGAAAACATTTGTGAGGGGGATTTTGGAATAGCGAGCGGCGAGAATTTGCCTCGCAGCGCAACCAAAAACAGTTCAGAGCAAGTTCAGGCTAATCACAGCAGCCGTGAAGCGCTGACCCGTCGGACACAGGCGAATGTCCTTTGTCGATATGCAACAACAGTAGAGCTACAAAACCTGTTTATAGTGTTTCAGTCACAGTAGCATTTTTGGTAGGAGCGTGTGTCATGCTGTTGTAGGCACACTCACAAAACTACACTGTACTGCCAAAAGTATTCGCTCGTCCGTCTTCACACATATATGACCTTGAGACATCTCATTCTTAATCCATATGGTTTAATATGATGTCGGCCCACCCTTTGCAGCTGTAACAGCTTCTACTGGGACGGCTTTCCACAAGGTTTAGGAATGTGTTTCTGGGAAGCACATTTGTGAGGTCAGACACTGATGTTGGACGAGAAGGCCTGGCTCACAGCATCCGTTCCGGACTCTGTGTGGACTAGTAAGGTTCAACTCGCCCATCCATGTCTTTATGGAGCTTGCTTTGTGCCCTGGTGTGCAGTCATGTTGGAACAGGAAGGGGCGTCCCCAAACTGTCCCCACAAAGCTGGGAGGATGAAATGGTCCAAAGTCTCTCGGTCTGCTGAAGAATTAAGAGTTCCTCACTGGAACTAAGGGGCGGAGCCCAACTCCTGTACACCAACCCCACACCATAATCTCCCCTCCACCAAACTTTATACTCGGCACAGTGCAGTCAGATAAGTACCGTTGCACTGGCGACCACCAAACCCAGACTCGTCCATCGGATTGCCAGACGGAGAAGCGTGATTGGTGACTCCTGAGAACACGTCCCCACTGCTCTAGAGTCCAGGGGCGGAGCTTTACACCCCTGCATTCGACACTGTGCATTGCACTTGGTGATGTAAGGCTTGGATGCAGCTGCTCGCCATGGAAACCCAGTCCATGAAGCTCTACACACTGTTCCTGAGCTGATCTGAAGGCCACATGAGGTTTGGAGGTCTGTAATGATGGACTCTGCAGAAAGTTGGCGACCTCTACGCACTATGCCCCTCAGCATCCTCCCCGTCATTTTATGGGGTCTACCACTTTGTGGCTGAGCTGCTGTCGTTCCCAGTCGCTCCCACTGTGTGATTAATCCCACTGACAGTGGACTGTGGAATATTTAGTAGGGAGGAAATTTCACGACTGGACTTGTGGAGGTGGGATCCTATCACGGTACCACTCTGGAATTCCCTGAGCTCCTGAGAGCGACCCATTCTCTCACTACCGTCTGTAGGAGCAGTCTGCATGTCTAGGTACTCGGTTTTATACACCTGTGGCCATGGAAGTGATTGGAACACCTGAATTCGGTGACTGGGATGGTTGAATGAATACTTTTGGCGATATAGTGTAAATTAGGAAGAACTGAATTACACCTTACTGTATCTCACCTCGGAGGAATGTCTGAATTAGCGAGCTCATGAAAGTAGCATACTAGAATAAAACCAGAATTCATTTTAAACCCATGTTTTCATGATTGACAGGCATCACTTGTAGATGCCCCAGGCGGCAAGGCACTGGTGAGTTTTCCCCCCTCTTGAACAAGTGCTTTGGGATGTTGCTGTTTGTCTTAAAAACCTTCATAAAAATCCAATTGAATTGAGTTCAACTGAATCCTTGGGTGACTATAACACGATCTCATCCAATCCTAACTGAGCATTTAAACAGAGTGAGATTGAAAAGGTGTGCCTGCTCTGATGGCCGTGAAAACGAAGCATCTGGGACAGGAATGGCGAGCGAGGGAGCATGAATGGCCCTGCAGTCTCAGCAGCCATTAGTTTCATTAGTACTAAGTGTGTGTTTTCTGTTGTTCCATTTTGCCCTAGTTACACGTTCCTGTAGAGGATTACTGACAGACCAGCAGTTCTAATTAAGCCCCAACAAGCTGCTAATTGTCCCCGTCCTGCTTCTGAAACCAAAACAGCTGGAGGTTCTTTGTAGGGAGTTTGATCAGCAGATCACGGGAGGTTTATGTTTTCCTCTCCTGTTTTCTCTGCGCTGGAATGTTGTTCAAGTGCCAGTTATTTGGCTATGTCTGTTTTTGTTTGATAAGCTGGTTAACGTTATTGTCTATAACAGGTTAATCATTTAAGATGCAATTTTATAATTGATAACATTCATTTATAATGTAAAACATTATTATATAATTTAGCTTTATTATCCACCTGCACTGCCGGCGGAAGAGCTAAAAATGGTTAGCTGTCTGAGCTGCTAATTTATGATCTTACCTTCTGCATGTGCTTCAGGGTTAGTTTTCCAGGAGAGTGCTGATGTTCATTAATAAGGTATACAGTGACTTTCAACACGCAGTAAATTAGATGCAGGTTCACCAGTTCCCACTATCACACAAAGATCTCCTGTTTATATGATGTTTGCACAAAATTTGATATATAAATTACCCCCCTCCTTTTCTTGAGTCACTCAGCATTCACCATGTGGTCTCAAAGTCTCAGTAAATGCATGCAGCTCTCCAAGATGCAGTCCACACCTAAAACCTGCCTTCTACCAGTATAATTATACCAGTCCTAGCACAGCCCAAACTGCTTACCCCTTACAGGACAACTCAAACCCTGCCAGTACAGCCTAACTGTTTCCACTATAACCCAAACACTCCCAGTACAGCCTTACTGCTTCCAGTATAACCCAAACACTCCCGGGTACAGCCTTACTGCTTCCAGTTTAACCAAAACCTCTCCCTCCCAGTATAACCCAAACCCTCCCAGTACAGCCTAACTGCTTCCTGTATAACCAAAACCCCTCCCTTCCAGTATAACCCAAACCCTCCTAGTACAGCCTTACTGCTTCCAGTATAACCCAAAGGTTCCCAGTACAGCCTAACTGCTCTCAGTATAACCCAAACACTCCTAGTACAGCCCAAACTGCTCCCAGTATAACCCAAACACTCCTAGTACAGCCCAAACTGCTCCCAGTATAACCCAAACCCTCCCAGTACAGCCTTACTGCTTCCAGTATAACCCAAAGCCTCCCAGTACAGCCTAACTGCTCCCAGTTTAACCAAAACCCCTCCCTCCCAGTATAACCCAATCCTACCAGTACAGCCTAACTGCTTCCAGTATAACCTAAAGCCTCCCAGTACAGCCTTACTGCTTCCAGTATAACCCAACGCCTCCCAGTACAGCCTAACTGTGCCCAGTATAACCAAAACCCCTCCCTCCCAGTACAGCCTAACTGCTTCCAGTATAACCTAAAGCCTCCCAGTACAGCCTTACTGCTTCCAGTATAACCCAACGCCTCCCAGTACAGCCTAACTGTGCCCAGTATAACCAAAACCCCTCCCTCCCAGTACAGCCTAACTGCTTCCAGTATAACCCAAACCCTCCCAGTATGGCCTAACTGCTCCCAGTACAACCAAAACCCCATTACAGGACAACCTAAACCCTCCCAGTACAGCCCTCCTCCCTCCTGTTACAGCCCACACCCCCACCCTTTGTAACCAAAACCCGTTTCATCACAAACAAAACCCCTCCCGGTACAACTAAAGCCCCTCCAAGCCTGTGTTCACTAAAGCCCCTCCAAGCCTGTGTTCACTAAAGCCCCTCCAAGCCTGTGTTCACTAAAGCCCCTCCAAGCCTGTGTTCACTAAAGCCCCTCCAAGCCTGTGTTCACTAAAGCCCCTTCCAGTATGTGTTCACTAAAGCCCCTCCAAGCCTGTGTTCACTAAAGCCCCTCCCAGCATGTGTTTTAACTAAAGCCCCTCCCAGCCTGTGTTCACTAAAGCCCCTCCAAGCCTGTGTTCACTAAAGCCCCTCCAAGCCTGTGTTCACTAAAGCCCCTTCCAGTATGTGTTCACTAAAGCCCCTCCAAGCCTGTGTTCACTAAAGCCCCTCCCAGCCTGTGTTCACTAAAGCCCCTCCAAGCCTGTGTTCACTAAAGCCCCTCCAAGCCTGTGTTCACTAAAGCCCCTTCCAGTATGTGTTCACTAAAGCCCCTCCAAGCCTGTGTTCACTAAAGCCCCTCCCAGCATGTGTTCACTAAAGCCCCTCCCAGCCTGTGTTCACTAAAGCCCCTCCAAGCCTGTGTTCACTAAAGCCCCTCCAAGCCTGTGTTCACTAAAGCCCCTTCCAGTATGTGTTCACTAAAGCCCCTCCAAGCCTGTGTTCACTAAAGCCCCTCCCAGCATGTGTTCACTAAAGCCCCTCCCAGCCTGTGTTCACTAAAGCCCCTCCAAGCCTGTGTTCACTAAAGCCCCTCCAAGCCTGTGTTCACTAAAGCCCCTTCCAGTATGTGTTCACTATAGCCCCTCCCAGCATGTGTTCACTATAGCCCCTCCCAGCATGTGTTCACTATAGCCCCTCCCAGCATGTGTTCACTAAAGCCCCTCCCAGCACGTGTTCACTATAGCCCCTCCCAGCACGTGTTCACTAAAGCCCCTCCCAACATGTGTTCACTACAGCCCCTCCCAACATGTGTTCACTACAGCCCCTCCCAACATGTGTTCACTATAGCCTCTCCCAGCATGTGTTCACTATAGCCCCTCCCAGCATGTTCACTAAAGCCCCTCCCAGCATGTGTTCACTAAAGCCCCTCCCAGCATATCCAAAGAAAAACAGGTATCTCCAAAATGTCAACTTTACAGGAGAAGCCAAAAACCTCATTTAATTTGAATGGAAGTCAATGGAACCAGATGTCTTTCCAAGCTGTTTTGGGCCATTTCTATCGGTCCATTCTTCATAAAATTTCCACATGGTGTAAAGAGCAGCTCATGTGATCAAATAAGGCATAAAAGTGAAAATCATCAAAAATGGAGATACATGTTTTTCTTTGGACAGCGACGATATGTTCACATGGGAAATTAGTAATGTCGATATCATGTGACCAGAGATCACAAACAGTCATCAGTGTCAGTATCTTTATCAGTCAGCTCCGTTGTTTACCTCCCGTTAAATACAGTCATATGGAAAAGTGACACGACGTCCTCTACAGAGAACACTCTTCTGCATTTTTAATGCATGTTGTGACTATTTATTAATATGTGTGTGAGATATACATTGTAATATATACATATAAAATTGCCTAATTAAATAACCCTATATGCCGTTTTTTATGTTTTATTTATTTATTTCAATATTTAAAAAACGTTGTTGTTGTTTCCCTGTCGAGGACGCGGTTCCACTTCACTCTAAACAGAACAGTCATTCCTCTAGCAGTGTTTAAACTCTGCGTATGACTGTATATGCACGCTCATGAATGCTGTTCTGCTCTGGATGGCTCTCTAACCGGCGCTTCACCTGCCGCTAGCTTGCATGGAGCCCAGGTAGCACACTGCCTGCAGTTCTAACGGCTAAAGGAAGCTATGAAGGATAACTTCCACCCTTCGCCCGCCATGCTTATAGTGCTTTCTATGAGGGTAGACATGGGGGCTGGAGGTCAGGGAACCAGCCTTGTGACCGGAGGGTCGCTGGTTTGATTCTCTGAACCGACAGGAACATTTGAGGTGCCCTTGAGCAATGCACCTATCCCCCACCACTGCTCCCTGGGGCGCCATGGATAGGGCTGCCCACCGCTCTGGGCAAATGTGCTCACTGCCCACCAATGTGTGTGTTAGTGAGTGTGTGTGTGTGTGGGCTCATTAGAGTGGGTGTGTGTGGGTGCGTTAGTGTGTGGGTGCATTGGACTGGGTGTGGGTGCGTGTGGCTGCGTGTGTGTGCGTTAGAGTGTGTGTGTGGGTGCGTTAGTGTGTATGGCTGCGTTAGTGTGTATGGCTGCGTTAGTGTGTATGGCTGCGTTAGTGTGTATGGCTGCGTGTGGCTGCGTGTGGGTGTGTTAGAGTGTGGGTGGATGTGTGTGGGTGCGCGTGGGTGTGTTAGAGTGTGGGTGGGTGTGTGCGTGTGGCTGCGTTAGAGTGTGTGTGGGTGTGGGTGCGTGTGGCTGCGTTAGAGTGTGTGTGTGTGGGTAGGTGTGGGTGCCTTAGAGTGTGGGTGGGTGGGTGCGTGTGGCTGCGTTAGAGTGTGTGGGTGCGTGTGGCTGTGTTAGAGTGTGTGGCTGCGTTAGCGTGTGGGTGGGTGGGTGCGTGTGGCTGCGTTAGCGTGTGTGGGTGTGGGTGGGTGCGTGTGGCTGCGTTAGAGTGTGTGGGTGGGTGGGTGCGTGTGGCTGCGTTAGAGTGTGTGTGGGTGGGTGTGGGTGTGTGTGGCTGCGTTAGAGTGTGGGTGGGTGGGTGCGTGTGGCTGCGTTAGAGTGTGTGGGTGTGGGTGGGTGGGTGCGTGTGGCTGCGTTAGAGTGTGTGTGGGTGGGTGTGGGTGGGTGTGGCTGCGTTAGAGTGTGGGTGGGTGGGTGCGTGTGGCTGCGTTAGAGTGTGTGGGTGTGTTTCACTTCATACCAGGGTAAAATGCAGTACACAAAAATTCCTCTGTGTAAACACACAATGGCAGTTTATTTTTGTTTTTATGTTTTAATTTAGCTCTTATTTTAGTTTGTAATGCTCAGCCATCTCATTCACCTCTGTTCCTTTATTACCGCTGTATTTCAGATTTATTACTGGTTTAGCATACGGTCATAATTAAATTTTTTAGCAGACGATCTCATTATGAAGCACTTTGAGTGGCTACGTTGAAAAGTCTGCGATATCGGCTTTAAAGGCAGTGTCCTGTAAAACGTCCGGATATCACAACCATGGTCTGGTTAAACATGTTTCATAAATCTATATGAACTGGTGAATAAACAGTGGTGACTGGTTGCACTGGTGTCTGAGCTTCATTCAGACTTCCAGGTCCATTTCTCACCGCTCCTCTCGCAGGACTCTCGCGGTTGTTCCCTATTCAGTACTGTATGTAACTGTAAATTCACGTCCTCCTTATATCCTTCTGTTCTTGTTTTACTATCCTCTGTGGACCAGAGGAGGTTTGGCTCCCTGTTGGGGACTTAGTTCCTCTCGAGGGTTCTTCTTTTTGCTCTGTGGGAGTTTTTTTTTCTTGCCACTGTCCCCCTTGGCTTGCTCACAGGGGGCTTGGAGCCAGGTTGTCTGTACAGCTGCTTTGTGGCAACTTCTCTTGTACAAGGCACATATGAACTTGGCTTGTCTTGGTTATGGCTGCATGTGTAACCAGAACTCACTGTGACTAACCTCTCCTTTAAACAAGCAGAAGAGTACACCATTACAGAAGCTCCCTTCACTGCTGTGCAAAACCAAATACTAACAGCTCCTACCATCAGAACTACAGTGTGGCTTTGTGCACTGGAAGAATCGGCCAGCGTTACCACAGCTGCTTCTAAAAAAAAAAAAAAAAAAACTGTATTAGCTTGTCTTTGTAGTCTTTTTAGAGATAGCTGTTGGGGGAATGCTGTTGGATATTAAATATTGAATACTGTACTGTACATACTGTTGGTGCACGTCTGGTGTAGTTCACTTTTCAAATGCATTATGATATTCAGATGATGCGTTTACGCTAACTTGGTTTATTAGAAACAACAACCCACCCCCCAATACGCAGTTAGCTTACTCAATCCCAGCACGGAGAAATACCCAGTAGGCTCTGTAAATGCAGCTGAGGTGATTTGTGAAATTCATATCTCGGATTTCAGTATACATGTGTTGTAGCCTTATGCTACAAGTGGTCTGAAAATTAGGAATGAATTTTTTGCATATTGATGATGAAAGATGTATAATCAAATGTTCAGTAATATCATACACTCATCATCAGTAGAACAGCTGCACCCAGAAGGAGGTGTGGGAGTGCGGTGCTGTTGGGAAGGAAGATAAAGGTGACCAGGATCAATAACTGATAATACATTTAGACTGATATGATCAATATTTACTGAGCTACACATACAGAAGTCTCTCTCTCAGTATGGCAACATGCCAGACGTGTCGGTATGTAGCTGTAGAGGTTCCTAATGGTGTCCTGTGATAATCCATCCCATGCAGCTTGAACATTCTCACACAGTTCCTCATGGAGGACGTCACTGCTCGCTGAATGTCTGTAGTCATGGCTGTTGGGTCACTCCACGCATGTTGGACAGTCTGCTGGATCTCCCTCTCCATGGTTTGTGTAGACCTTCATGTCGCTGGTGTGTGTCGTCTTCTATCCACCGTCCCACTTCCCGGAGCCCAACTCCCGGAGCCCAACTCAACTGCTGGAACTGCTTTCGAAACTCTCATTGAGGCATACGTCACAGGATGCCACCAACACAACAGCACAGAGTCAGAATGGAGAGCATGCACAACAGGACGACCTTATATAGTCAGTCGGGTACAGCCATAAGGCCCGTCCTTGCTTACACATGTGCAGCTGAGCGTGAAACTTGAGTCATTTGTATGTGTCATGATGTCAAACCTTCCCACCAAGTTTCATTCCTGTTGGTTGATTCCTTCTGGATGCAGCTGTTTTTTTTTTTTTGTTTTTTGGATGATGAGTTTACTTTCTCATATTTAGGGACAATAAGCTGTCAGAGGTCTGTGCTCCACTAGAGGGCAGAGTGTTATTCATACTTTTCCAGTAATGCCTTATAAATGTCTCAAACATTCATCCCCACCATAAAGAGGGGTTATTGTTATTAGTGGTAACACGTCACGTCTGAAGTGCTACCCAGAGCAGTCCCACTGTAAGTTCACATAGAGAGTGGCCGATGAGCTGTGCTGCACCCATGGGCTACAGGCACGAGGCAGGAGTTTCTCAGAGACTGGAGACTTTGCTGTACGTTCCGTGGTTAAGCTCACTCTGTGTAATGCGTCTGTGTGTGTGTGTTCCAGGCTTCGCGGGAGCGGGAAGATCTGGTCAAAGTCTAATTGAGCACGACAGCACTGAGAGATTGCACTGAGGCTGACCTCCTGACAGATTCACTCGCTGACCGGGACACTTTATCAGACTGGATCCGCGCAGGCAGAAGGACTAGAGCAGATTTCAGCTTTCAACAGGGCTGCACAGGCTTCATGTAACCGCAGACAAGACTCCGATTAAAGGCTGTGTGAGTGTGCGTGTGTGTGAGTGCGTGTGCGCGAGTGCGTGTGTAAAGTCTGCGCACAGTTGTATGTGTGTACGCTTGTGTTGTAATTGTTTTAACTTGATCCGTATTGTATCCATTCTCCTTCCTAGGGTGTGTTCATTTTTGTTGATCCATAATCGGGATGTAAATTGATCAAGGAATAAATATTTTCCACCGACCACTACTGCCCTAACGTCGTCATCTCTCTCGTTCCCTCTCTCTGTGGCTTCTCTAATACTAACAGTGTCATATTGTCATATAATGCCATTATTCAGCATTTCAATTCTTCTCTGATGCTCTTCATTGAAGGTATATGACCTGGATCAGGGGGTCAGAAATGGCCAGATGCCCAAATACTGCCTTTGATTTGATCCTAGAATGAAACGCATACTGTATTCAATATGGCATACTACATACTACCCATGTTCTAAATCTACCTAATAGTAGTATGTAGTATACAGTATGCAGCCATCTGTGGTGCACTGAAGATCCCTGGATTGTGTTCTACTGCAGTCAGAGTTTCTAGTACACAGGGGGAGCTATCTTCATGGTGTACTGTACCCCATCATGCACTGCGGCCTCACCAGCTCTCAGCCTGCTTCAGCCAGAGAAAATGGCGGTGGGTAACACTGGGGAGCTAAACACAGCCCACTCTGAGGTAAATGTGGGTGTAGTGACTGTAGTGGGGCGTGTGTTCATCAGAAGGAGCCTCATAGGGCAGCTAACAGCTAAGCTAACCGTATCTCAGGTGAACTGAGCAGCGTTAGCAGCAGCTAGCTCTAAACAGTGGATACAGTAATAACAGCTCTGAGGTAAATGTGGGTGTAGTGATTGTAGTGGGGTGTGTGTTCATCAGAATGAGCCTCAGAAAGTTAAATAACAGGTCTGAAGATTAATAAAAGATGAACTCGCTTTAGAGGATCAGTTTTAGAGTGAAATAGCCGAGGGGAGCTAACCGCTAGGCTAACCGTATCTCAGGTGAACTGAGCAGCGTTAGCAGCAGCTAGCTCTAAACAGTGGATACAGTAATAACAGCTCTGAGGTAAATGTGGGTGTAGTGATTGTAGTGGGGTGTGTGTTTATCAGAATGAGCCTCAGAAAGTTAAATATACAGGTCTGAAGATTAATAAAAGATGAACTCGCTTTAGAGGATCAGTTTTAGAGTGAAATAGCCGAGGGGAGCTAACCGCTAGGCTAACCGTATCTCAGGTGAACTGAGCAGCGTTAGCAGCAGCTAGCTCTAAACAGTGGATACAGTAATAACAGCTCTGAGGTAAATGTGGGTGTAGTGATTGTAGTGGGGTGTGTGTTCATCAGAATGAGCCTCAGAAAGTTAAATATACAGGTCTGAAGATTAATAAAAGATGAACTCGCTTTAGAGGATCAGTTTTAGAGTGAAATAGCCGAGGGGAGCTAACAGCTAGGCTAACCGTATCTCAGGTGAACTGAGCAGCGTTAGCAGCAGCTAGCTCTAAACAGTGGATACAGTAATAACAGCTCTGAGGTAAATGTGAGGTAACTGGTCATGTGACTGTATTAGTATACCACACTGTAGGTCAGAACTTGTTACTGTACTGTATACCACACACAGGGGGTGTATAAAGTGTGCGGTACATGCTACTGTAGTCTGCAGTGTGGGGTAGTAGTGTGCCATTTCGAATACAGCCCCTATTTTCAACTTCTTGACTTCCGGTGGCGCGAGAGTTGAGATGGCGGCGTAAAATCTGAGCTCCTGTATCAGCTTAGCTTTTCCCACTCAACATTCTAAAATTCATTTATTTGTTCTAAAATTCACTTGCAAGAATGAGTGCGGACAAACTCAAGAAAGCAAAGACGACTACGAAAGGGCGAGAAACTGAGGAAAAGCAGAGAGATGTAGAGAAACACGGAGGAGCACATGGCGGGGATGAACGCTTGGACACAATTCGAGAAGCAGTGAGTACTGCTGTAGCTAAAGGAATGGAAGACCTAAGAACCGAGCTGAAAAGGGACCTCCAAGAATTTAGTAAGTGTCTTAGAGAAGATATGAAAAAGCAAATGGACGAATTCACTTCTGAAATGCGTATAAAACATCAAGATGTGACCAGACGGATTGAAGATGTTACCGAACGAGTTGGAGAGATGGAGCATAGCATGGCGGACGCGGAGCGGTGGGATATTGCTGTGAAGGATACGCTAACTCAGTTGTTAGCAAACCAACGAACGCTGCAGGATAAAGTGACTGAGATGGAGGGGCACGCGAGACGAAACAACATCAGAATTTATGGAATACCAGAGGATACAGAGGGTACATCTGCAACAGCATTTGTGGTGAATATGATCAAGACGCAACTCAGTGAGGATATTGACCCTAACTGGAGTAGCGACCTCGGGATAGAACGCGCTCACCGCGCACTGGCGGCTAAACCATCCGCTAGTGCTCCGCCACGCTCAATGGTGGTTCGCTTCCTCCAGTTCACAGTCAAAGAAAAAATCCTCTATGCAGCTTGGAAAAAAGGTCTTAGCCACGATAACCAACGAGTGTATTTTGACCATGACTATGCCGAAGCTGTGCAAAAGAAGAGGAAGGAATATGCCCCTATTAAGAAAGCACTGAAGGAACAGGGGATACGATTTCGGACTCCGATGACCAAAATGCGAGTTCATCTGCAGGACGGCCCGGTCACATACCACAACGCGATACAAGCAGCAGAGGATCTGAGAAGACGTGGGCTCAACGTGGGCAAGATCATATGCAAGGAAAATGCGGAGGTTTTCACGGAGGAAACACTTGCCAAGCTGCTACCCTGGGAGGTGCTTGGCAAGCCTCGTAGCAGAGGGGAGGAACACCAACAACAGGTGAGAGAGAGACTACAGGAATATCGCAGGAAGGATGCCTCAGAAGCTGAGAACCACTCGCCTGAATAGTCGTCTTCTTTGATTATATTTGAATAGCTGATACGGTGCATCGTCATCAGACTGCCACAAATCTTTTTTGTTTTTGCGTTAGCTGGCCGAGGGACCCCACCTAGTGGCAGTTCCCTCCCTCTTCCTAAAGGTGATGGGTCACCTTTCTTGTTGGAAGCCCTGTTAATTTGTTTGTATTATAGTTGTAGTTCCCTTATTCTTTTTTCTTTTTCTTGTTTGAGGTCTTGGAATGTACAATTACAGGATACCAATGATAATATGAATGCATTATCAATACTATAATATATTGTCATGGAATGTAAATGGGCTTAATAATCCTATAAAACGTAGTAAGATGATAGCCAAGGTTAAAAGGGACAGGGTAAATATAGTGTTTTTGCAGGAAACCCATATGTCTGCATTAGAACATGAAAAATTTAAAAAGCTGGGTTTTAGAAATACATTTTTTTCATCATACAAAAATGGCAGGAAAAGGGGAGTAGCAATACTAATTTCAAACTTGACCCCATTTGAATTTGTTTCTGAAATAAGGGATAAAGAAGGTAGGTTTGTCCTGGTTAAATGCAAAATAGATCAGCGAGAAGCGACTTTATTTAATATTTATGCCCCTCCGGGCAGTCAGGCATCATTTTTTAAAAGGGTGTTTGATCTGATGGCAACAGAGACATGTGGAACGCTCATTTGTGCTGGTGACTTAAATGTTCTACTCAATCCCTCTTTAGATACCACTAATAGAAACAGGAAAAGGAACCCCACAGAAAAACTAATTAATAAGGCCCTAAGAGAACTAGGACTGAGTGATGTGTGGAGAGCAATACATGGTTCACAACCTGGGTACACTTTCTACTCTGGGAGACATGCTACTCACTCAAGACTAGATTATGCGTTTATGTATAAAAAGGATCTGCACAGAATCAAGGAATGTAAAATTGGCCAGAGAATTCTTTCTGACCATGCAGGAATCCATATAACAATGCATTTAGAAGGTAAAAGGCGCAAAACACTTTGGAGGTTAAACTCTGGTATGTTAAATGATGCCAGTTTTGTGTCAATGATGAAAAATGAGCTAGATTTATATCTTCAGGAAAATGATAATGGGTCTGTAAATCCCAGTATGCTATGGGATGCATTTAAGGCAGTCTTGAGGGGCAAGATAATAGCTTGGTCAGCCCTATCAAAAAAGTTAAAAACAAAGCAACTGTCAGACTTAGAAGAAAAATTAAAGAACCTTGAACAAATTCATATTACCAATAGAGACCATGCAATTATTAAACAAATAAGACTTATTAAGCAGGATATAGACAAAATACTTAGTGAGGAGGTGGAGAAAAAACTCAGATTTATGAAACAAAGATATTATGAGGCTGGTCCCAAAGCATCAAAGCTGTTAGCCTGGAGATTAAAGAAGCAACAAGCTGAAAATACAATTCATAAGATAAAAGACCCTGTCACAAATAAGATTGTTAAAAATCTAGATGACATACAAAAATCCTTTGAGAAATATTATACATCTCTTTACTCTAATAGGGACCAGTCAGATACGCAATCAATAACAGAGTTCCTAAATTCTCTAGACCTCCCAAATATTGGCACACAAATCAATGAACAATTAACTCAACCAATAACAAGGGAGGAGATAAATGATGCCATCTCAAGTCTAAACAATAACAAGTCACCTGGTGTGGATGGATTTCCCCCAGAGTGGTACAAAACCATGAGAGAACATTTGGTACCCCTTCTTGACACATGCTTTAACTACATATTAGAGGATGGATCTCCCCCGCCATCTTGGAGAGAGGCATTCATATCTGTCATCCCTAAGGAAGGGAAGGATAGGACGGATTGCAAGGGGTATAGACCGATCAGTGTGTTAAATGCTGACTATAAGCTCTATGCAACAATCTTAACAAAGAGAATGGAAACTGCAATGCATGATCTAATAGATGAGGACCAAACCGGATTCATTAGAAATAGACAAACACAAGATAATATTAGGAGATCCCTCCATATTATTGAAAATATTAACAAAACACAGTCAAAGGCCATTATTTTAAGTCTAGATGCCGAAATGGCCTTTGATTCTGTGGGATGGAATTTCCTTTATGCAGTGATGAAAAGATTTGGCTTTGGGAATAAGTTTATCAGTTGTATTCAAGCACTTTATTCCTCCCCTATAGCTAGGGTTAAGGTAAACGGCAGTCTTTCAGGTGCTATTAGCTTGGAGCGAGGATGTAGACAGGGCTGTCCTGCCAGCCCCAGTCTCTTTAACATGTTCATTGAACCTTTGGCCCAGGCCATAAGGCAGGAGGTAAAACTGAGAGGAATCTTTATTGGAGGAGAGGAATACAAAGTAAGCCTATATGCCGATGATGTACTTATCACATTGTCTGAACCAGCCTCTGGCTTACCTATTTTAATGGATATGCTGGAAACATATGGGAAATATTCAGGTTATGTTCTTAACATAAATAAAACCCAGGTTATGACATTTAATTTTGCTCCCACACAGGAATTTAAAACAAAATATACGTTTAACTGGTACTCTACCCAGATTAAATACTTGGGTGTATATTTGACTAAAGATCTGTCTCAGTTATTTCAATGTAATTATAACAATGTTAGTAAAAAAATATATGAGGATCTTAATAGATGGAGTCTCCTCCCCCTCGACTTTGGCAATAGAATTAGAACAGTTAAGATGAACATCATGCCCAGATTACTTTATCTCTTTCTGTCACTTCCTACAGACATCCCCATAAAACAATTCAGAAAATGGAATAAGCACATTTCATTATTTTTATGGAATAATAAGAGGCCAAGGGTGAAATTTTCCACACTCCAGCTACCAAGGGAGCGGGGGGGCATGGCACTCCCATCTTTAAAGGATTATTATATATCAGCTCAGCTAAGGCCACTTGTATGTCTATGCAACCCATCTTATAAAGCTAAGTGGAAAGATATAGAGACATCTTTAACAGATGTCCCATTACAAGCATTAATAGGTTGTACTGTCAGGGATAAGGCAAGACCACAGACAGAGAGTAACTGGGTGAACTTATCATTGAAGATATGGTTTGAAATTGTTAAACGCTATCAGCTTCAGAGGGAGGTAAAATTACTCAGTTGGCCTGCTTATGACCCTGACTATAAGCCATCATTGTATGATTTCAGGTACAAACAATGGGCATATCATGGTATCACATCACTATGTACAATAGTTAAAGACGGAAAACTCCATAGTTTTGAACATTTATGTAAGGTCTATGGGCTGAGGAGACAGGATTTTTACAGGTACTTACAAATGTCTGATTATTTCTGTAAAGAGGTTAGGGACTCTGACCAGAAAGAATGGTCTAAGGTTGTTCAGTTATTTGTTGAAGCGTACAACTGCAGGAGCAGTAAAGGACTCATAAGTAAACTGTATCATGCTGTCACATCTCTTAAGAAGGACTCCACAGAATATGTGAAGCAGCGTTGGGAAAAAGAACTGGACATTGTAATAACAAAGGACATATGGATGAATGCTTGGAAAACACAGTCAACTACTACTAACTCATTGGGGTGGAGAGACTTCTGCTGGAAGAATCTGATTCGCTTCTTTGTAACTCCTAAGCAAAAAGGCAAACAGACAGATACTCAGCTGAGATGCTGGAGAGAATGTGGAGAAAACATGGTGGATCATGCCCATATATTTTGGTTGTGCCCCCCCATCCAGACTTACTGGAGGGAGGTGACAGGAGTCATTGATAAGGTTCTGGGTTTTAGTGTGGATGTGACATTTCTTCATCTGTATTTAGGTAATCTTCCTGAGGAACTAGATAAAGATGATGAGTATCTCTTAAAAATTATGATGGTAGCAGGGAAGAAGGCAATTACTAAATATTGGCTTCAGAAAGATATACCTACTGTGGGCACATTTGTTGGCATTGTAAAACATTTACACCTCCTTGAGCAGATGACTTATTCCTTACGGCTCCAAAAAGAAATTGGAGAAAGAAAGTGGGGAAAATGGTCCGTTTACATGAATGACAACCAACAGCATAGATTAATCAGACATCAGACCTGATATCAGACGTGATATGCATTTACTCCTTGACCTCAAGTCTTTGTTTTGCTTTGTTTTGTGTTTTTTTTTTTTTTTTTTTTTCTTTCTATTTTTCCTGTTTTTATGTTTTTATTGTGACGAAAAATACCATAAATAAAAAGTTACAAAAAAAAAAAATGAGCCTCTATAAATAAGCTACGTCCACATACTATTCAGTTAGCTATGCTAGTTAGCTCGCTAGTAGCTAACATTACCTGTACTAGCTGCTAGCTTTCATTCTGGACATCAACACACAGTAGGTTAAAGCTGTTCCCCACTATGGAACTCTCAGTGTGTAAGATGATCTGCTTCAACCGGCAAACACGGATACAATCATACAGCATGGCTGCAACTTACAGGCTGCTGTTGGGGTTGTGATGCTAATAAAGTGGAACTGCTCCTCCTCTGCTCCTCCTCCTTTTAGTCTTCTGGGGGGAAATACTGAGCGGAGCTGCTCCCTATCGTACAACAGTTTGTAACTGCAATCCCTCAGGCACCAGACAGACCTCTGGTTAACTCTGTTTACATCTCTACCACTGAATTATGCTGACTCAAGTCAGTGTTCCTCGGGCCTGCTCCTGGAGGCACCTTGCCCTGCACATGTTAGTGGACGCCCTGCTTTAACACACACCCTGCACTCCGAGAGGGCTTGTTAATGAGCTGATAGGTGGGATCAGGTGTGCTAGGAGCAGGGACAGCTCGACAGTGTGCGGGGCAGGGTTGAGACGGGTCTGAGGGCCGGTGAAGAGGCTGACGTGACTGGTGATGGTGCAGGAGATCCTGATGAGGTCTCCTCGATGCTGGAGTGCTGCTTTAAATGGTAAATGTTAAGTCGCAGAGGGAGCTGCTATGCTTTAGAGGTCACGGCATTCATTATCTTTGACGCAGTCACACACTAGACCCTCGTGAGATGTAGTGACGCGCTCCCTCCACATTACCGCTATCGTGCCCCTCCAGATGCCTCGCCCGTGGTGTCTTTTCGTACCATGAAGATGGTTGGGCTTTGCCTAAAATGATTATTTTCTCTCTTTCTCTCGCTTTCTGTCTCGTTCTCTCCGTTTCCTCTGCATGACGTTAATGGGGGCAATTATCTCCTGGCAATGACTCAGACACTCAGAGAGAGAGAGATGATGCGCTCCTATGCTTCCTCCGTAACGGCTTGTCCACTACGGGGGGACGGCATAACCGTATGGCTTCAGGAGGGGTGCGTCGGTTTGACCCTCAAATGGCTCGGTGCACTGTGTAGCCCATAGGAGCCATACTGTGTGGGCTGTACCATATACACCGGTATCAACATCCCGTACCGTGTGGGATCCCAAAGTTGCTGGTCACTTTAACAACCCACCTTAGCATTACATTCCTGACAGGTGTCCCCCAACCCTAATACAGGTGGAGACGAGTAGGCCACCAAAAGCTCCACTGACCGTATAGGATCACTCCACAGTTCTACCGTTACAGACTGTAGTCCATCTGTTTCTCTGTATACTGTATTACCCTGTTCTTCAATGGGCCGGACCCCCACAGGACCACCACAGAGCAGGTAGTATGTGGGTGGTGGATCGTTCCCAGGACTGCAGTGACACTGACGTGGTGGTGGTGTGACTCAGACGCAGACACAGCAGTGCTGCTGGAGTGTTTAGACACTGTGTCCACTCACTGTCCACTCTATTAGACACTCCTACCTTGCTGGTCCACCTTGTAGATGTACGGTCAGAGACGATAGCTCATCTGCTGCTGCACAGTGCAGTGTTGGTCATCCTCTAGTCCTTCATCAGTGGGCACAGGACGCTTCCCACAGGACGCTGCCCACAGGACACTGCTGCCCACTGGACGCTGCCCACAGGACGCTGCCCACAGGACGCTGCCCCACAGGACGCTGCCCACAGGACACTGTTCGAGACTTAATAGTGTTGGTTGGTGGACGATTCTTAGTTCATCTGTGACACTCAAGTGTCCAGCAGTACCTGATCCTCACACCAGCACAACACACACTAACACACCATGGATGACCAACACTGCATTGTGCAGCAGCAGATGAGCTATCGTCTCTGACTGTCCATCTACAAGGTGGACCAGCAAGGTAGGAGTGTCTAATAGAGTGGACAGTGAGTGGACACAGTGTCTCAACACTCCAGCAGCACTGCTGTGTCTGATCCACTCACACCAGCACCACACACACTAACACACCACCACCACGTCAGTGTCACTGCAGTGCTGTGTCTGATCCAGAGCTGGTAAAACGTTCAGTGGGTGTAGAAACCTACTCAGTGCTCAGTATGGCTAGAAATTCTGGCTTCTGCACCAAAACAGTGTCCAGTATGGATGTGGCTGAATCCCAAATGACTAAGTGCAGGAGGCAGTGCTCCCTACGTAGTGCAATGAGCCATTTGAGATCCAGCTACAGCGGCAATTGCTGGAGGTGCTGATAGAACGCCCAGAGTGTAGCGCATCACCTTCCACAGCGTTCCAAACTCTCCCTGGAAGGAGGAGCTGTGTGGTGAGACAGTCGAATGGGTTTCCATGGCTGAGCAGCTTCATACAAGCCTCTGATCGCTATGTGCAATGCCAAGTTCCCGCTGGAGTGGTGTAAAGTTCCTCACCACTGGACTCTGGAGCAGTACAGCCATGTTCTCTGGAGTGATGGATCATGCTTCCCTGTCTGGCAGTCTGATGGATGACTCTGGGTTTGGTGGAGGAAGCCAGGAGAACACTACGTACCAGAATGCGAAGTGTCATCAGTGAGGTTTGGTGGAGGTGGGATAATGGGGGGGCTGTTTTTGAAATTCTGGGCTCCTTAGTCTTGAGAAGTTGGTATGATGGAACTCTAGTGACCCACACAGAGCCCTGACCTCAACCCCACTGGACACCCTTTTAGGGTAACCTGGGATGTAGACTGTGAGTCAGGCCTTCTTGTCCAACTCAACGTTTGTTTGGCTGAACGGTCACTGATTCCCCACAGACACACTCCAGAACCTTCTGACAGAAGCCATCCTAGAAGATCGGAGGCTGTCCATATCTAGGTCCATGGTTTCGTCCAAGGGGGCTTCCAACAAGCCCATATGGGTGTGATGGTGCGGTGTCCACTTACTCATTTCCACCCACCCGTACGGTCCACGTTCCTTTCTGTAAATTCTGTTCTTCTGCATCTGCTCCTCGGCTGCAATCCTCTGTCCTCCTCCCTCCCTCCCTCCCTCCCTCCCTCCCTCCCTCTCTATAAATAGGAGTGTTAATTTCAGTCAGTGCGATTGAACGTCAGTGTTTCACAGTCTCTAAGAACAGATGGGAGCTGTGAACTCACAGCTGCACACCTGCGTGTATGAGACGATGAGACCGCATGTGTCAGAGCGAGGGAGAGAGGAGCAGGGGTGACGGTAGGCGGGCCGTACGGTGAAACTTTCATGCAAATGCAGTTTATTAAAACTTGAATCGCAAGTGCGTTCATTTCACCTCTGCTGCGATATGTAAATGAGCCATTCACGGATTCTAAACTGAGGACCGATCCGATGACATCAGAGCCATGGTCCCTTAAATGTTAGGGTACTTACTCTCTCTCTCACCCACTTCCTGTATCTCCTAGACCGTTTATCCTTCTCGGTCGCTGGAGGTGTTGGAGCCTATCCCTGGACAGGCAACACCCTGGACAGGCCATCGGACCTTCACACGGCAGACACACACCCACACCTCAAGTAGCATCTCCAAAGAACCTGACTGCATGTCTCTGGATTGTGGTCCCAGTCCCAGACGCCCTAGTCAGGAATCAAGTCTAGGCTCTTCTTGCTTTAAGGCAACAGTGCCACCACCCATCGTGCCACCCTGTGCCACCTGGTTAATTATTCAATTGAGGATAATCCAGTTATGAACTCCCGCTGCCTGCAGTGTCTGGAGGAAGACCAAACCCACAGTTGTTGTGGAACAGGTTTGGCCTTTTTGGTCTTCAGTGAACTTCTTACACTCGTGAACAACTTTCGGTCCTCGTTAAAAGCTTCCCTGGTTTCTAGGTTAGATGCATTTGAGGAACTGTATATCACATTGGCATTTCCAGAGCCTGTGATAGAGCTCCCTGTGTAGGGAGTGTCTCTCCCTGTGTCACTTCCTGCCCTCCATCTGCGGATCACTGTACAGGACTGGAGGGACCATCGTTTGGAAACCTGTTTTGTA